>LBNU01024280.1:27033-45116 GCA_014162995.1 Artemisia annua | reverse complement strand
ACATGTAAAATTAAAGTGTATCACCTTGGTTTCGTCAATTTTAAAAAGAAAATCATCGGAACTTTAAAAATTTTAGTTGTAATTAATAAAAAAATTGATTTTATTTTAACGAGAGTATCACTTGTCAAATTTTAGTTGGATCTCATTTTTACAACTGCTTGATCTTATTTGATCTAGATTCTATATACATACTAGACGAGTACCCGTGCATAGCAACGGGATTTTATAGCGGCATTTAATATAATGATACTTTGGTTAAGTGGTTTGTGTAACCAAAATATCACTATAATTATATGCCGCTATAAAATTCAGTTTCTATGCACGGGTACTCGTCTAACATTTAAAAGTTTGTTTTTATATACGTGTGTATTCATTCTTAAGTTGACAAAATAATTTTACATTTCATGTTTTTATTTATTAATTATTCATTTAACTTTCCATGTTTTTAAATTGACAAAAAATTGAATGTGTAATGTAAGTTCCATGCTTTATTTAAGTTTTGATTAAGTTTTAAATTAGAGGTATTAAGGAGTGGCAAATGCATTAATTAAGGGTAATTTAGGCAAAACATTAATTTAAGTTATTCACTTTTCACTTCTTGACTTTTTGACCATTTTCTCTTTATATATATATATATATATATATATATATATATATATATATATATATATATATATATATATATATATATATATATATATATATATATATATATATATATATATATATATATATATATATATATATATATATATAAAGTATTGTTTTGAGATGGTGGGAGTATCACTATGGTGCGTTTGGTATGGGTATATGGTTGTGTTTTTGTGCAAAACAATTTATCAAAATATCAACAAACGTGAGGTCAATGTTATCGTGAGACAACAAGACCTGGAGAAATAATAGTAAACCTTTTAGGAAAAAGATTATCTCGTAAACTCGTGAAAGTGATATTTATTTGTGAGACCGGGAAGTGATTTACCGGGTCATGTCCCAACGAGGTATGAATGGAAAGCTTCGTGAAAAGATCGAGATTAAAATCTTGTATGTTTGGTTGAGAAAGGTTATTTGGTTTTGTCGTACTTTAAATTAACGGAAATTGTAAATTAATGAACGAAAATGAAAATAACGCAACCTAAAAGGGAACAAAAGCAATGGAAAACTAGGGAAGTCCTAAAATACTACGGGAAAAATAATTAGGAAGTGGGAAATCCTAAAACACAATTTAAAACAAATATGTGACGTTTATTTAAGATAAACGTCAACGCACAATTAAAAACGTGAAATTTAAGCTACGCAAGTCCTACGGGTTTTCAAATAATTTTCTTACGCACTAAATGACAAAAGAAAATTTTTGAAAAAAAAGAAAATTAATTTTTCAACAAAAATTCTATTTATAATAATCTAAAAAACTAATTAAAACAAATTTACACTTATTAAATTATAATAAATACTAAAACATTTCCAAAAAAATCTGAAACTTTTTTGGAAAATACTACAAGTTTATATTAACCTAAGAAAAATGTAAAAAAAAATGGGAACACAATGTAAAAATTAGCAGAAATAAGCAAGAGAAAAGCTGTTAAGTTAAAATAAGCATTAAACAACAAACAGGTTAAGTAATAAATTGTGCAAGAACTAACTGAGAAGTCCCTAGGGCGCTTTTGGTAGTGAGGTGTGGTGTTGTGTGTTTATGCAGAAGGTCAGGGGTTCGACCCTGGCCTTTTGCATTTTTTTTATAAACATTTTTTTTTTCTTTTTCAAACAACTTAAACACAAACACACAATGCTTTTGAAAACAGATTTTTACCAACAAAACTCAAACAAATTCCATTCCAAATTCAGATCCTTAACAGATTCAAGATCAAAATTTTGTTTTTGTTTTGCTCAAACCTTTTTCTCTTGAAAATTTACACCACACAATTAAGCCATAATCTCAAATAAGCCAAAGCTTATGCAAACTTAGAACAAGAACAACAACAACTAAATATATCAACAACAGCAATAAGAACAACAAAAGAGTAACAAGCTCAGATTGAACAAGAACAAGAGAATAACAGCAGCAGACACCAAAAAGGGCCAAAAGAAAGGTTCAAATAAGCAGTGTGATAAGCACTAGATGGCAAACTAAAAGCAATATACTAAAAACAACCTAGAGGGCTACTCAAAACAACAACTATTAAGAAAATTCACCCAGATTTGAGCAGCTTATGCTCAAATGAAATTTATTCAAATCTGGGATGCAGGGGAGGTAACTGGCCAACAGGGTCACTTTATAGCCAAATTCAAGTGAGCAAAAGGCTTCCAAGGTCAATTTTTTTCTTTTTGACTATGAAATTTGGGCAACCAAAGATTACAAATAAGCAAGAATTATATGAATTCAATCCTTAATGAACCTTGTGCAAGCTTCAAGAAATTGTCCCATTTATGAGGTATGCAAATTTTTGACTTTGCAAGTTTTTGAAAACTTTAACTTTGGTGAAATTGTATTGAACTCAGCTGATTAATTAGGTTGTATTATCCGCCCATGAAGCTAATTCAAGCAACCTAAACCCTATTTGAATCAAAATTGCAGTATTGACACAACAAATCACAACAGTTTAGCTGTTGTGATAATAAAGATAAAATCTTGACTTTTTCTTTAAAAGTTACCAAGGAAATGGTCAAATTGAACTTATGTGAGCCTAAGAACAGTGAATCAACAAAACCTAACTCTAATAACAACAACAACTCACTAATAAAAGTAATTCCAAACACCCCTTAATCTACTGATTCAAAGGTATTTCAAAGCAATTAAACAAATTAACACTAAATCTAAGCTAATTACTATATTTTAAGCTAACACAAACTTAATTAAGCAGAAAACAACAACCAATAACAACCAATCACAATTAACACATAATGTGAGAAAATTAGGTTTAATTCCTTACTTGACATCCAAGCTAGAAGCTACTAAGAACCATGGACCATAAGAACAACCTACTGTCTCCCATGAGACTCTAAACCAATCCCTTTTCTATATTATCTTCCTGCTTCCACAGCATTAGCCACCATTTTTTTATTTTTTTTGATATTTTCCTTTGATATATTTTTTTTCTTTTATTTGTTTTGCTTGATGCAAGACTTACAAAACCCTTTGAATAACTTGTGAATGTTTCTGAGAATACTTAGACTGCAAATGGAAGTAAATAACAAGATTTTGCACTAATTGGAAAAAAATTTAGTAAGATTTGAAATTACTAAAAAACTGAATATAACTTGAATTAAATTAAAGTGAAGGCATTACAATTGAAAATTAAGCATAATACTGAAAACTATAAAGAGAATTGGATACCCCTGAGGCGTACAAGCTTCTACTATTTATACTACAACTCGAATTAGGCTTCCCTCCCTTGTTGTGCTTTCTTTGTGAGAGATATCAGTGAGAAATCACCCTTGTGCTTCTTGCGAACATATCCCAGCCATCTAATTAAAGTAAAATTGATCCTGGCCCTTATTTCAATTTCGGCGCCAAAGCTTTATGTGAGGGCTTAGGATTGCCAGGGTGGACATTGGGGTTAGGTAGGGTTTTGTGAGGAGTTGGGAGAAGAGCTGGGATGGGGAATTGAGCTGGGGTGCTTTTTAGGGAAGGTGGTGGAGTGTAGCAGTAGTGATGGTGGGAAGGGTTGTCTATCTAGTGGGTGTTTGGGGGGGGGGGAAAGGGAAGAAAGGTATATGTTTGACCCCGTCTTTTGACCTGTTGACCATTTGACCATTATTAACGGGGTGCTTGTGGGCTGGTATTGGTTTTGGGCTTAGGGGTAATAAGGGTGTGGACTGTGGTTTGTTTTGGATTTGATTTTGGTGGATTTGGACTAATAAATAACAAGGGTCCGTTTGGTAAGAATTGCACAAGGACCAATTTTGTAATAAATCTGAAGTTGAGGGGCTGGACTTGGCAATTTTCCAAAGATATCAAAGGGACTGAAATCGCCAAGTTTCAATAGTACAAGGACCCTTGATGATAATTTCCCAACTTAAACTTCTCAGGGACTGAAACTGTCAAATGTTGAAACTTGAGGGACCAAAAGTGTAAATTCTTCAAACTTTTATTTCAAGGACCAATGTTGACTTTTCATCCAAAATATTCCACCAGGGACCAATTCTGCCATTTTCTGAAAGTTCAGGGACCAAACTTGCCAAATGTAAAACTCCAGGGACTAAACTTGTAAACTTTTGAAAGCTTTTCACCCAAAGATCATTATTTGATAAATTTTGATTTTTAAGGACTTCTTTTGACTTTTCAAAATAAATGCTCAGGGACTAAGTTTGTCAAGTTTTAAAAGTTGGGGGACTAAAACTGCCAATTATGCAAACTTTATTCGTTTTTTATTTGTTTTAATCATTTTGCATCTGAAACATATAAAACACGATCTTTGGGATATTTTCTGTATTTTGATGCATTTCTGGGTGTTTTTAAATGTTTTTGCAGTTTAGATTGACCAAAAATGATAAGTATTTGCACATTCATCAATCCCCCACACTAAACTATTGCTAGTCCCTAGCAATCTTTTATAAAAACTTAATGGATTTGAAGTCTCTTTACCAAAGGCCATTACTTCTGGAGTAGCCAAATTTTTCCGTTCAACTAAGAACTATGGTACACTGATAACCATATGATTTTTAGCAAACCATAAGCTGTCAACGGGTTTGATTTGTCTTTACCAAAAGCTGTTTGCTTTTGGACTAGCCAACTCTTTGATAGAATATAGTTATCATCTTGGTGAGTTGATTACCAATTATGGCTTTCCACTGCCTTTACCAAAAGCCATAACCTTGTGGGCTAGCCAACTCATCATTATCAAAGATATGGTAAGTTGAGCACCATACAATTTTTGGCAAATTGCCTGCCGTAAATGGATTTGAGATATCTTTACCAAGAGCCGTTTGCTCTTGGATTAGCCAGTCCTTATGTAGATTAGACATGGTGGACTGATAACCATTTGTCGTGTTAGTGCAAAGCACTACCACAAAAAAAATTTTGGCCAAAATGGGGGTATTATGGCACTAGAAGGTACAAATGTGATTAAATTTGCCAGAATGATCCCCCCCCCACACTTAGAAATGAATATTGCCCTCAATATTCAAAGTCCCGGCTATTATGCCGATACTTTAAAATGTAAAAATTTAGATTTGGGCAAGTGTCTGAACATTTTTTTTGAAAGGGCAGGGGTAACTCCCCCGCACTTAGGTTTTAGAAAAGAGAAAGAAATTAGAGAGATGGGATTAGACAGATGGGTGAAAACCCATGAAATGCTACTGTTTTTGTTAACCGAGTCGCTAGCTTGACTCGACCCCGAATTCATTGGTTCATGGGGGAGCAAGATGTGGAAAAACAATCTCCATCAGGCTTTCATTCAACATGTTTGGATAAACATTTGAAGCATGTGAAAGTTCCACCCCGATGAGATAACCGCCGGTATTCGAATAGTGAAAACTAGTAGAAACGATACCGGGGTCAAAGATAAGATCCTCATTCCCGAAGGAATGAGAAAGAAAAGAGATCACACAAAATATGATGAGGGGAACAAAAGACATAGGAAGCTTTGTTCTTGAGCTTTCTTTGCGAGATTGGAATTTTAACATGTAAGCTCATAGAAATCCCGGGGGGAAGGGTTTGGTTAATTTCCTCAATAAGACATTTCTCATGATAAAATAAATCTTCCCCCGGGTCATGATCATAATCATGAGTGAAATCATTGTTGAGACGGAATAGAGGGGATTCACTTTTCTCCAGAATTAAAAGTTTCTCGGATGAGCTTTGTAACTTAAAATTCTTATCGGGAGTCATTTTCATTGTAAAAGGAGTTTTTACATCATCGAGTATTCCTGGATTGAACACTTTGTTTTCACAAAAAAAATGATGCTCGATGGAAGACTCGGAAGGGGAGAGTGAATTACCCTCTAAAAGGGAGAAATCACGAGAAACAATTGACGGTTCATCAGTTACATTTTCCATTTTTGGTTTCTCGTCATCAAATGTTTCGTCACAGGAGTCGCCATACAAAAGATTTTTCCATTCATCTTGGTTGGCTTCACAGTCGAAGAGATCATCATCACTTTGAGAATCACTAAGGTCGGAGTTAGGATCAAATGATGGATCATGATACAAAAGACTTTCAATTTCTTTGAGATCGGCATCAAAATCAAAGATATCATCGTCACTTCCCGGTGGAAGCGGATCGATGTGAGCGAGTTCATCGGCGAACTCCTCAAGAAGAAAGTCAACATTAGAAGTGGTACTGCCACTACTAGGTTCTTTGGATTTGGGGAACATAGAAGAATGACCATTGGAGGAGAAATCAACGACATCGATGCTTTTAACCGAATGTTTCTTATGCTTGGAAGCATCGGTGTGAAAAATCATTTTTTCATCATCAATCCTCAAGGTCAAAGTGTTCTCATAATGATCAACTAGGGCTTTTGCTGTACGCAAAAATGGTCTCCCTAGGATAAGAGGAACTCTTGGGTCGGCTTCATAATCAACCACCACAAAGTCGGCTGGGAAGACAAACGTATTCACACGAACAAATACATCTTCAGCGATCCCGACAGGGTGAGTAATTGATCGATTAGCTAACTCTAAGCTCATATGAGTTGGTTTGAGTGTTCCCATTCCAAGTTGTTCATAAATTGACAAGGGCATGAGGTTTATACTTGCCCCTGAATCAGCTAAGGCATTGTAAACCTCTTGATCTTTTAAAGAACAAGGAATGAGAAATTTTCCACAATCTCCGAGCTTCTCGGGAAGCTCTTTGAGAAGGACTGCTGAACATTGAGCATTAATCGGGGTTTCAGCCAGTTCAAGCAATTTTTCCTTATTGCTAATGAGATTCTTGAATGTGGAAGCAAATTTCGGCATGTAAAGAAGAGCATCCGCAAAACTAATGTTGAAGTGTAGTTTTTGAAAAATTTCAAGAAACTTCTTTATTTGGATGTTAGTTTTATCGCGGAGTTTTTGATCATTAAGCCTTGAAGGATATGGAATTGAAGGCTTAGAAATGCTCTTTGGAAAAACAAGTTCGGGAATTGAAGTTGGGACAACCGGAGGTTGGACGTGTGCGGTACTTCGTGAGCTTGAGGAATGCACCTTGTCCTTTGTCACCTCGGTTTCTCGTTCCACTTCCTTCACGGGAGTAGGAGTAGGAATCGAGGGTCCACTATAAGCTTTACCACTACGAACGGCAATAGCTTTCAATTCACCCTTCGGGTTGGGAATAGTATTTCCCGGGAGAGTACCCGAAGTAGAAGCTTGATTCATTCGATTCATAAGATTAGTCAACATGTTCTCAATCTTGCCTTGAGATTGTTCAATCTTGTGATTATTGTTTCGAAGTTCATATTTAAGCTCATTTCCTTGTCTCGACATGAAAGATTGAAAATCATTCTTCAAAGTCGTGATTTGGTTTTGCAAACCCCTCATGTTAGCCTCATTTGCTTTGATGTAATTAGCAAGTTCATTTGAAGCGACATTAGGAGCTTGGTAATTAGGAGCTTGAAAACCTTGATTGAAATTCACCCCTTGATTTGGAAATTGGTTATTCGGGGCATGAAATTGATTTTGAACATTTTGATTTCGTTGTTGTTGATTTTGATTGAATCGATTTGGATTGTTGGGTTGAGGAAATCCGGGTGGTCCATTATGATTGCTAGCACGGTAGTTCGGGTCAACTTGAGGACGGTATTGGTTACCTCCTTGATTAGAACTACCGGCTATTGCATTAACCTCAAATGGATTGCCATCGGTGGCAGTACAATTGTAATAAGCGTGTGGACCACCACAAGTAACACAAACTTCTTCCTTTTTGACCTCAGCAGGTTGAGAAGTTTGCAGAGAAGAAACTTGATGAGACGAAAAGTGTTACGCTTTTAGGGGGTCATTTAAGCCCTAATTCGTATACATCCCTTTACCCCCCACGAAATGGAAGGGTGCCCCGGGTGATTCCAGTTGGGCAGGATAGGATTGCATTAAATGTTGCACCCAGTGGAGTCGAACTCCTGACCTCAAGTGTGTTAGAGGCAGGCCACTACCGCTGGACTACAACTGCAATCCCATATCACAAGTGATAATATGAGTACCACAAATGATATTCTGGATATTATATGTAATATTTGTGATATTCAAAGTATCACAAGTGATATTCTGAATATCATAAGTGATTTTCTGAATTTGACAAGTGATTTTCAACAAATGTTTTATAACATGAAAATCACAAGTGATATTCAGAAAATCACAATTGATAAATATTCAGAAAAACACAAGTGATATTCTGAATATCAATTGTGATATTCAAAAACGTATAAAAACGGACGAAAACGTAAAAACATGGACTAATACGTATGAAAACGAAAGAAGTATGAAAACGGAAGAAAACATAAGAAAGTCACAAGTGCTATTCAGAATATCACAAGTGATATTCAGAAAATCACAAGTGATATTCTTGATATCACTGAATATCACTTGTGATATTCAGAAACGTAAGAAAATAGATGAAAATTTAAGAAAGTGGACGAATACGTATGAAAACAGACAAAAACGTATGAAAGCGTAAAAACACGTATGAAAAAGGACAAAAACGTATGAAAAATGGACGAAAACGAAAGATTACGGATGAAACCGGACGAAAACGTTTCTGAATATCACAATTGATATTCAGAATATCACTTGTGTTTTTCTGAATATCTATCACTTGTGATTTTCATGTTACAAAACATTTGTTGAATATCACTTGTCAAATTCAGAAAATCACTTATGATATTCAGAATATCACTTGTGATACTCTGAATATCACAGAATATTACTTATGATATCCAGAATATCACAGAATATCACTTGTGATATTCAGAATATAACTTGTGATATTTAAAATATTACAGAATATCACTTGTGATATTCAGAATAATTATTTGATAAAGTTTTGAGTGGTATTTAGTTTAATATGGTAATGTGAAATGTGAAATGTGAAAAGTGTCATACCTGTAGTATCACCAGTGATATTTGAAGTTGAACTGTACATGTGTATTATCACTAGTGATATTTGTATTATTAATTGTAAAATTTTGTATATTTTATAGGTTTTTTTGTTTACTTGTTAAGCTTTATTTTACTAGTACTATTGAGTAAACCTAACATTTCAGAAGAAAAAAAAACATAATAGTATCACAAATGATATACAAGTCCAGAATAAAATTAGCATTGCTATTAAATAAACCTAACAATTCAGTAAAAAAAATCAATCAATCAACAAACTAATACTTCAATTGCAGTGACTGAGAAGCCGCCTCCACTTTCAACTACGCCGCCGCCCCATTGACATTTGAAACTTTTCCCTTGTTTGGACAAGTATGTCTATTATGATCAGTTAAACTACAAATATTACAACCCTTCTTTTGGTTCTTACTTTTCTCAATAGCTTTCTCACGTCCACCCTTAATACGGTCATTCTTATGTCCTTTAGGAAGATTCTTTATACCCATAAAATCTTGAACAATATCACAAACTTTTCGGGGTGGAAGACTTGGCAAATCATTCTCAACTTTTGACTTTAGCTCTCTCAGGTTGTCTACCAAAGAAATCCAGTATCATAGACAGCTTATCAGTAATTACAACAATAAGAAACAGATTATCAAACATATCACTGGTGATACTACACATATATCAAACATATCACAGGTGATGCTACACATATATCAAACATATCACTAGTGATACTACACATATACCATCATATCACTTGTGATATTTAGAAACATATGAAAACGTATGAAAATTGCCCAAAACATTTAAAAATGGACGGAAACGAATGAAAAATAGACGAAAACGTAAGAAAACGAACGAAAATGTATGAAAACGGAAGAAAACATATGAAAGTGTAAAAACATGTATGAAAAGGACAAAAACGATTGAAAAATGGACGAAAATGAAAGAAAACGGACGAAAACATATGAAAACAAATGAAAACATAAGAAAATGGACGAATATGTATGAAAACGGACGAAAACGTATGAAATCATAAAAACACGTCTGAAAATGGACGAAGACGTATGAAAATTGGACGAAAACGAAAGAAAATGGATGAAAACATATTAAAACGAACGAAAACGTATGAAAAAGGACGAAAACATATGAAAACGAACGAAAATGTAAGAAACATATGAAAATATATGAAAACAGACGTTAACGGGCGAAAACGTATGAAAACGGACAAAAACGGTCGAAAACGTAAGAAAACGGACGAAAATATATGAAAATGGGCGAAAACGTACGAAAACAGACAAAAAACGTATGAAAACGAACGAAAACGTATAAAAACAGACGAAAATATATGAAAGCGAAAAAAACGTTTATTAGGAAGGAAAAAAACTATGTAGCGTGAAAGAAAGACACAAAAAAAAAAGAAAGAAAAAAAAAGGAAAAAGAAAGAAAAAAATGAATAATAAAAAAACAAAAAGTCAAAGAAAAAGAAAAAAAAACATGGACTTATGTTTCCTTATTTAATCTTAGGTTAATCTCCACCATTAGATCAAAATAAATGGATGACGGAGATTTGTCCATTGGTATGCACCAAAATTAGAGTATGCAAAATAAAGTGCCTCATCTGTATAGCATTTGATTAAAAATTGATGTGACGACTAATATATGTATTAAAGTACATGTAGATAACTCTCGCATATATAATTCGAGTTGTTATCCCGTGTTGTGTAATACAAAATATAGTACTTCTTTTGCATAGCGAGTTCCTCTCGTGTCATTATCAACAATTTTAGACCATCTCCAATTTACAAATCCATATCAACAACTGTAAAATGCAGCGAGTTTTGCCTATACTATACTACAATGATTAGGTGCTCTGCGTAAAAGGACTGTAAAATGTAATGTGTTGCAATTGTCGATTCCATTAACCTTAACGATGCTACCACAGAAACGACGCGCTCGCGTCGCTTCCAATTCTATCTACGTGATCAAGCTAGCAATTGCCTTGAGCGTCTACTTGCAGGATCCATCTCGACTTGGAATAATCTTACTTCTTGTATCCTCGCACAATTTTTCCCACCGAGGATAAGTACTAAGCTAAGGAATGACATCGTGATGTTCCAACAACATCATGGTGAAACCTTTTACGATGCGTAGACTTGTTTCAATGACTTACTCTAAACAGTTCCTCGTCACGACATTGATCTTTAGCTCAAAGTCCAAATCTTCTATCATCATGTCAACTACTCCACACAGCAAGCCATCGACCATGCGGCTGGTGGTAAGCTTCGTGACAAAAATGTGGAGGACTCGTGGGCCATCATAAAGGACCTTACTCTCTATAACAACGAAAGATGGAATAACCCTCGTGAACTTACAAGCAAAATGGTCAAAGCAATATCCTTGCCTTCTAATGTCTCTAGCATTTCTGAACAAAAGCTTAGTGAGCTTGAAAGTAGGGTAGATTACTTAATGAAGAAACGAAGAACACAATCTAAAATCCTAACAAACCTTTCTAAAGCATTAGATAGTTCCATCGCCTTGACCTAAAATCAAACCCCTTACTTCGAATCACCCAAGATAGAGAATAAATTCTTTTTTCAAAACATGCTCAACCTTCCCCCTCCCGTGCGTGAACTTGAGCCTGGTTTCGAGACTCAAATGAGAAAGTATATGTCGGCCCAGTCGGAAAGATTGGCGAAATTTAAAGAAGCAGTCTATAGGCCAAGGGAAGAGATTCAAGAAAAGATGATGGAAATGATTAATCTCTTGAATGAATATATGAAGGGAGAAACCCTAGTAAAGGTATTGGTAAGAAAAGAGAACAATACACTAGCTATCATTCAAAAAAATGATAATGAGATGGAAGAACAAGCAAGGGACATTGAGAATGGTGATGTGGTGGAAGAAGATAAAGAAACAATAACTGATGATGATAAAATCACTAAAAAAGGGTCGGATAGATATGAAGAAGTTACCCTTAATAAAATAAAAACCAAAATCTTATTCAATAAGGTATTACTTAAAAAACGAGATTAACAGGACAACCATTGACAATATAATAAATACTTACAAGTATAATGATTCGTTGAGGAAAGCCTTTATAGGAGAGATGGATTATGATACTTATGAGTCTTTACCCGTAGGGCCTTTTTACGAGAAAATCCTTAAAAAGAGTGTGGTTAAGAAACAAGAAGCCGTAGAGAATTTCATGATATCCTGTAGCATAGGTAAACTAAGGTATATGAATATATTAGCCGACCAATGATCCGATAGGAACATAATGCCTTTATCGATCTATAATAGGTTAATTACTGATAAGCCAACCAAAACAAATCTTAGGCTCTCTTTAGCAAATCACTCTTAAGTATAAGATGTTGTGAAGGAGTAATGATACTTAAAGCGGGTAAGAATAATATTAAAAAGTGTAAGACTCCCTCCCCCTCCCCCCCCCCCCGGGTCGTCCCAGGATAATTAGGAAAAAGATAAGGGAATACCTCGAACCATTGTTTCCTAATAATTATGCGAGCCAAAAGATTTTGGAATGGGAACCAAGAATTATGTGATGCAAAGAAATTGGGATAGAATTTGAAAAATGGGGAAGTGAGGTTTTTAAAGAACAAAAGATAAACAGACATAATTTTTTATCTGTGACTTTGAAGTTGAAAGGAGATACCGAGAGTGTGACGGTGGATTAAGTGACATAATAGGATTGACTTTAAGTCTAGCTACAAGTCTCGTAAATAAAGAAAAGTGAACCGTGAGAGGCACCCACGTTTGTTTATTTATTTATTTTTTTTGTGTCATATATATGTTTTATTACAATTGTTTAAATTTTCAATTGTTTCGATTAATTTATGAAAATGCTTACCCGATGAGTGTTAACTTACTGAAAGGTTGAACCTTTTGATAAGTTACTATGTGATGTGCTTACTCAGAGTTCACTCATTGAAGATTAGAACTCTCTGAAAAATTGATCAACTAGATTATTTCTTTAATATTCCATATGTTTTAAAATTATTGTGATGAGACAAAAATCACACAGTTTAATAAAAGTGAGACTAATACAAATTTCAACAACTCAAATAGAATATTCCTCTATAAAATTCTCTTTTTATTACCAAAAATGAAAAATAGACAATTATTTTAAGACATCCAAAATATATATATATATATATATATATATATATATATATATATATATATATATATATATATATATATATATATATATATATATATATATATATATATATATATATATATATATATATATACATACTAGACGAGTACCCGTGCATAGCAACGGGATTTTATAGCGGCATTTAATATAATGATACTTTGGTTAAGTGGTTTGTGTAACCAAAATATCACTATAATTATATGCCGCTATAAAATTCAGTTTCTATGCACGGGTACTCGTCTAACATTTAAAAGTTTGTTTTTATATACGTGTGTATTCATTCTTAAGTTGACAAAATAATTTTACATTTCATGTTTTTATTTATTAATTATTCATTTAACTTTCCATGTTTTTAAATTGACAAAAAATTGAATGTGTAATGTAAGTTCCATGCTTTATTTAAGTTTTGATTAAGTTTTAAATTAGAGGTATTAAGGAGTGGCAAATGCATTAATTAAGGGTAATTTAGGCAAAACATTAATTTAAGTTATTCACTTTTCACTTNTATATATATATATATAAAGTATTATTTTGAGATGGTGGGAGTATCACTATTGAGTCAAAGAAATTCAAAGACTTAGGGTGCGTTTGGTATGGGTATATGGTTGTGTTTTTGTGCAAAACAATTTATCAAAATATCAACAAACGTGAGGTCAATGTTATCGTGAGACAACAAGACCTGGAGAAATACAAGTAAACGTTTTAGGAAAAAGATTACCTCGTAAACTCGTGAAAGTGATATTTATTTGTGAGACCGGGAAGTGATTTACCGGGTCATGTCCCAACGAGGTATGAATGGAAAGCTTCGTGAAAAGATCGAGATTAAAATCTTGTATGTTTGGTTGAGAAAGGTTATTTGGTTTTGTCGTACTTTAAATTAACGGAAATTGTAAATTAATGAACGAAAATGAAAATAATGCAACCTAAAAGGGAACAAAAGCAATGGAAAACTAGGGAAGTCCTAAAATACTACGAGAAACATAATTAGGAAGTGGGAAATCCTAAAACACAATTTAAAACAAATATGTGACGTTTATTTAAGATAAACGTCAACGCGCAATTAAAAACGTGAAATTTAAGCTACGCAAGTCCTACGGGTTTTCAAATAATTTTCTTACGCACTAAATGACAAAAGAAAATTTTGGAAAAAAAAGAAAATTAATTTTTCAACAAAAATTCTATTTATAATAATCTAAAAAACTAATTAAAACTAATTTACACTAATTAAATTATAATAAATACTAAAACATTTCCAAAAAAATCTGAAACTTTTTTAGAAAATACTACAAGTTTATATTAACCTAAGAAAAATGTAAAAAAAAATGGGAATACAATGTAAAAATTAGCAGAAATAAGCAAGAGAAAAGCTGTTAAGTTAAAATAAGCATTAAACAACAAACGGGTTAAGTAATAAATTGTACAAGAACTAACTGAGAAGTCCCTAGGGCGCTTTTGGTAGTGAGGTGTGGTGTTGTGTGTTTATGCAGAAGGTCAGGGGTTTGACCCTGGCCTTTTGCATTTTTTTATAAACATTTTTTTTTTCTTTTTTTTTTCTTTTTCAAACAACTTAAACACAAACACACAATGATTTTGAAAACAGATTTTTACCAACAAAACTCAAACAAATTCCATTCCAAATTCAGATCCTTAACAGATTCAAGATCAAAATTTTGTTTTTGTTTTGCTCAAACCTTTTTCTCTTGAAAATTTACACCACACAATTAAGTCATAATCTCAAATAAGCCAAAGCTTATGCAAACTTAGAACAAGAACAACAACAACTAAATATATCAACAACAGCAATAAAAACAACAAAAGAGTAACAAGCTCAGATTGAACAAGAACAAGAGAATAACAGCAGCAGACACCAAAAAGGGCCAAAAGAAAGGTTCAAATAAGCAGTGTGATAAGCACTATATGGCAAACTAAAAGCAATATACTAAAAACAACCTAGAGGGCTACTCAAAACAACAACTATTAAGAAAATTCACCCAGATTTGAGCAGCTTATGCTCAAATGAAATTTATTCAAATCTGGGATGCAGGGGAGGTAACTGGCCAACAGGGTCACTTTATAGCCAAATTCAAGTGAGCAAAAGGCTTCCAAGGTCAATTTTTTTCTTTTTGACTATGAAATTTGGGCAACCAAAGATTACAAATAAGCAAGAATTATATGAATTCAATCCTTAATGAACCTTGTGCAAGCTTCAAGAAATTGTCCCATTTATGAGGTATGCAAATTTTTGACTTTGCAAGTTTTTGAAAACTTTAACTTTGCTGAAATTGTATTGAACTCAGCTGATTAATTAGGTTGTATTATCCGCCCATGAAGCTAATTCAAGCAACCTAAACCCTATTTGAATCAAAATTGCAGTATTGACACAACAAATCACAACAGTTTAGCTGTTGTGATAATAAAGATACAATCTTGACTTTTTCTTTAAAAGTTACCAAGGAAATGGTCAAATTGAACTTATGTGAGCCTAAGAACAGTGAATCAACAAAACCTAACTCTAATAACAACAACAACTCACTAATAAAAGTAATTCCAAACACCCCTTAATCTACTGATTCAAAGGTATTTCAAAGCAATTAAACAAATTAACACTAAATCTAAGCTAATTACTATATTTTAAGCTAACACAAACTTAATTAAGCAGAAAACAACAACCAATAACAACCAATCACAATTAACACAAATGTGAGAAAATTAGGTTTAATTCCTTACTTGACATCCAAGCTAGAAGCTACTAAGAACCATGGACCATAAGAAAAGCCTACTGTCTCCCATGAGACTCTAAACCAATCCCTTTTCTATATTATCTTCCTGCTTCCACAGCATTAGCCACCATTTTTTTATTTTTTTTGATATTTTCCTTTGATATATTTTTTTTCTTTTATTTGTTTTGCTTGATGCAAGACTTACAAAACCCTTTGAATAACTTGTGAATGTTTCTGAGAATACTTAGACTGCAAATGGAAGTAAATAACAAGATTTTGCACTAATTGGAAAAAAATTTAGTAAGATTTGAAATTACTAAAAAACTGAATATAACTTGAATTAAATTAAAGTGAAGGCATTACAATTGAAAATTAAGCATAATACTGAAAACTATAAAGAGAATTGGATACCCCTGAGGCGTACAAGCTTCTACTATTTATACTACAACTCGAATTAGGCTTCCCTCCCTTGTTGTGCTTTCTTTGTGAGAGATATCAGTGAGAAATCACCCTTGTGCTTCTCGCGAACATATCCCAGCCATCTAATTAAAGTAAAATTTATCCTGGCCCTTATTTCAATTTCGGCGCCAAAGCTTTATGTGAGGGCTTAGGATTGCCAGGGTGGACATTGGGGTTAGGTAGGGTTTTGTGAGGAGTTGGGAGAAGAGCTGGGATGGGGAATTGAGTTGGGGTGCTTTTGAGGGAAGGTGGTGGAGTGTAGCATTAGTGATGGTGGGCAGGGTTGTTTATCCAATGGGTGTTTGGGGGGAAAAGGGAAGAAAGGTATATGTTTGACCCCATCGTTTGACCTGTTGACCATTTGACCATTATTAACGGGGTGCTTGTGGGCTGGTATTGGTTTTAGGCTTAGGGGTAATAAGGGTGTGGGCTGTGGTTTATTTTGGATTTGATTTGGTGGATTTGGACTAATAAATAACAAGGGTCCGTTTGGTAAGAATTGCACAAGGACCAATTTGGTAATAAATCTGAAGTTGAGGGGCTGGACTTGGCAATTTTCCAAAGATATCAAAGGGATTGAAATTGCCAAGTTTCAATAGTACAAGGACCCTTGATGATAATTTCCCAACTTAAACTTCTCAGGGACTGAAACTGTCAAATGTTGAAACTTGAGGGACCAAAAGTGTAAATTCTTCAAACTTTTATTTCAAGGACCAATGTTGACTTTTCATCCAAAATATTCCACCAGGGACAAATTCTGCCATTTTCTGAAAGTTCAGGGACCAATCTTGCCAAATGTAAAACTCCAGGGACTAAACTTGTAAACTATTGAAAGCTTTTCACCCAAAGATCATTATTTGATAACTTTTGATTTTTAAGGACTTGGTTTGACTTTTCAAAATAAATGCTCAGGGACTAATTTTGTCAAGTTTTGAAAGTTGGGGGACTGAAACTGCCAATTATGCAATCTTTATTCGTTTTTTTATCTGTTTTGATCATTTTGTATCTGAAACATATAAAACACGATCTTTGGGATATTTTCTGTATTTTGATGCATTTCTGGGTGTTTTTAAATGTTTTTGCAGTTTAGATTGACCAAAAATGATGAGTATTTGCACATTCATCAATCCCCTACACTAAACTATTGCTAGTCCCTAGCAATCTTTTATAAAAACTTAATGGATTTGAAGTCTCTTTACCAAAAGCCATTACTTCTGGAGTAGCCAAATGTTTCCGTTCAAGTAAGAACTATGGTACACTGATAACCATATGATTTTTAGCAAACCATAAGCTGTCAACGGGTTTGATTTATCTTTACCAAAAGCTGTTTTCTTTTGGACTAGCCAACTCTTTGATAGAATATAGTTATCATCTTGGTGAGTTGATTACCAATTATGGCTTTCCACTGCCTTTACCACAAGCCATAACCTTGTGGGCTAGCCAACTCTTCATTATCAAAGATATGGTAAGTTGAGCACCATACAATTTTTGGCAAATTGCCAGCCGTAAACGGATTTGAGATATCTTTACCAAGAGCCGTTTGCTCTTGGATTAGCCAGTCCTTATGTAGATTAGACATGGTGGACTGATAACCATTTGTGGTGTTGGTGCAAAGCACTACCACAAAAAAAATTTTTGGGCCAAAATGGGGGTATTATGGCGTTAGAAAGTACAAATGTGATTAAATTCGCCAGAATTTACCCCCCCCCCC
>LBNU01024280.1:0-11693 GCA_014162995.1 Artemisia annua | reverse complement strand
TCTCACATCCTTAATCTTGTTCTAAAATATGTTAACTTAGCTTAGAATAGTTGGCAAACAAGTTTATTTAACTCAGTATACACTGAGTTCTCAAGCCCCATCTTCACAAGCCCCCCATAAGCTCATTAGTGGACCTTAGGACTTGATTCTTAGCTTATTTAGAAGCCCTCCTGGCCCACTTTTCATATTTGTTTTTGTTTTAGACCTCTAATCAGCCTTGTGGACCCCACATAACCTAGAACTCTGTCCCATTTTGCCTTAACCTGTTTGATCTGTTGCATTTTTGGATTGCTTATTTTAAGCTTGTAGCTTATGCAGTGCATGTTTCTTGTTAATTTAGCTTCAGAATAGTTCTAGTAACTTGCTTGCATCATAATCCATCATTGTGAAACCCACAATTGGTCATTCAAGCCATTTTCTCCTCTTGGTCAACCAAAGTCAAACTGTGTCAAGCATAAGCTTGCACACAGCTTATTTTTAAGCTTTATAAAAAGTCTTTTCACAAAAGTTGTCCATTTGCATTGCCTAAACAAGTTCCAAACAGAAAATTCCAAAAATCATCACTTTTTAAGAAAAGTGATAGCTTCTATTTAATATTGTTTATTTTTCTTAATTTTCATTTTCTCTTTTTAAATTTAGTTTAATAATAACCTGTTTTTATAATTTTTAAAATTAGTTTGTCATCTTAAGTATTTATAGTAATTTTCTTAGAATTTTCTTGTTCTGTTTAATAATTATTAGATTTAATAATAGTTAGTTTAGTAATTAATTAAAACTGTTAAAGTAATTAATTCTGTATAAATTTGTTAAACAGTAGCAAGTTTTTATAATTTTCCTAGGATCTACATAATATTTAGTACTTTTAGTAATTTTTCTAGAATTATTACTGTTAATTTGGTAATTCTTAGATTTAATTTTAATTAAAACAGTTTAATTAGAAAAACCAAAAAGAAATTAGAATAGTTGTTAATTTTTAATCTGATTTTCATTTTTATAATTTTTCTAGCTTTGTCACATTATTTAGAATCTGTAAAAATTAATTTTGTAATTTTCCTTTTTCATTTTCTAATTTTTCCCTTTTAAATAGTTTAATTAGGTTTTAAATATTAATTAAGTTTTTAATTTATAAGAAATTCACAAAAAGACAAAAATATTTCTTTTTAATTTTTATAAGTATTTTAAGTCATTTTAGGTTTTTAGAAAATAATTTTGTAATTTCTTAAGTTAAATTTGTAATTAAAATCTTTTTAGGTTTAATATAAATAGTTTTTAAGTTAATTAAAATAGTTTATATTAAATAGTTAATATTAAATTAGTATAATATTATTAAAATATTTTCTTTTTAGATTTCAATTTTCTTTAATATTTAAAGTTTCAAAATTTTCATTTTTCACCCCAAAGTTTGGAACTTGTCATTTCTAGTCCCTGTAGTTTAAAAGTTGTCATTTTTAGCCCCTGTACTTTACTTAATTGCATTTTGTGTTATAAATTTGTTATATCTGTTTATTGTGAATTCTCATTTTCAATTCCAAGCAATCAGTAGTGTAAACAATCGATCCAAATCTCTATCTGGTTACTATTCCTAATCACTCTTCCCATAAACGTTTTCCAAAACACAATTTCAGCCTCGTTGGGACTTTAACGACCCGGGGAAACACTATACTCCTCAGGATTTTATTGCATTGTGCTCTAGACTTTCAGGGTTTATTTGTTACGGTTAGTCATTCACAAGTGGCTAGCTTGTGTGACAATACCTGTTGGTTTTGAGCCAATCAGAAGCGCATCATAAGAACAGTGTAAGTATGCAGTTTCATTTTTTTTCTTTCTAATAATGATCATGGTTAAGAAACAGTTTGTAATATGTTAGGGTAGGTTGCAGAAATCCACTACCCGCTGATATACCTACAATTACGTTCGCCTAAGAAATCCACTATCAGCGGGTAACACATTGTAAAATAAATGAGCATAGAATAGAAGGAAAACAGCATAGCTCGGTACTTTTGTCATACCTATGCGTCCACGGTGTGTTCCAAAGTTGTTTGTTGCATCACTTTGTGGACCGTCCATTAATAGTACCGGAGCGCATCGTACATTTGTTCTCATTTCTAGTTCACCCGACGTTTCTAGCACGCCTATAATCAGGTTGACATCAGAAATCTAACACAAGTAATTTAACTATTGTAAAAGAAATCAATAAGAAAACAAATAAAAGCGACACAGCTCATGACATATGGCTTACCACTGGGTCTGCCCTGTGTTGTAGACCTGCTTGTTCCATTTCTCTGAGGAGGTGTCGGTTGTGATCCCATTGGGCTCACTACACCCGCTCCTATTTGTGAGAATGCCTCTACTTCTGATATACCTATAAAAGAATGAAATAACAGCTTTAACGGGAAAATAATTAAGAACATAGATACGCCAATAGCCGTATCTGTAACCTACTTTAACTGTCATTCAACCGTGGACAATGTATAGTACAAATTTTTGGAACATGTGATTTACTACTGTGAATCTCAAACGTTGGAAAAGGCTTAACATAAAACGTCATCAGAAATTAAACCATATCCGAAGATATGTGAAACATATTGCCGAACTACAATAAAATAAGGTTGGGCCGCTCACGTTCGCGCGATGCTGTTGGTATGGGTGTTGCTCTGTAATCAGTTGTGGAACTACCAGCTTGTAAATCTTGCATGTCTACGATTATTGGAACATACATGGATTAATAACATGTGAAGTCAAAATGACCAACAGTTCACGGTATTCAAAACCACCTGTCCGCATTTCTGCGAGCCTCCTTTTTCGAGTTGCATATGCAGGTCTGATGCTGGTTGTGTTGTCAGAAGCATTCGAGAGACATGTCCAACTAATCACATCTGCAACAACAAATAAAACGACAATTCCAGTTTAAAGGATGCATGTACAGAATGTGAAATAAGAAAATGTGGAAATAATAAAATGTGGAAATCATCTGACCTTCCGCCGGCAGCATTCGTCGTTCAGTCGTTTGCTCTTGTGTATGCGTGAGGTTGACTAACCCAGTGTGACCTTCCTCAACAATATGACTGTCACCCGATTCTTTTAGATATCTATTATAGATGATGCCAACTACGATCGCAACCTATAAATAGCATGTATCATTTTTTTAATGGACCGGCTAAGTGATGAAATGATACAGGCTAAGTGATGAAATGATACAGGCTAAGTGATGAAATAGCCTGTATCATCTTTTTTAAAAGCAAGTCCTAACTCCTAAAACATAAGCATGAGTGATGAAATGGTTGTTAGAATACACATGACCGGCTGAATGGATACAGAGATGAAAGAGAAGTAAACTCCATATCTATCATACCTAAAACCTGATGGGAAGGACCAACATCAGAAACCGGTGTCTCCCACTTCATTAGGCGCTATGTTTGCACGGCGTCCTTCACTCAATGAATAAGTAAACGCGGGTCTGTTTTCAGTGACAACAACAACCACTAATACATACACATTTAAAAAGAAAGTGGACTCAGAGTATATACCAACAATCCAGGTCAACCATAAGCAAATAAAAGTATAGCATTTGTATGTACTATGACAATTTGAAAAGCAGAGTGGTTATCTATACCAGGTCGCGCGCAAGGTAACACTGCCGAATGTCCAATAAGGCTGCATGGATGGTTTAAATCCGTAAAGTTACTAACACACGGCGAGGGCACTTCCAGATAGGTATCACCCACATCATGAATACTATGTGCGCTAAAATCTAACACCCGTGGGCCTCGATAATTAGTACCTGCAAAGAAAATTAGTCATACAAAGATGGTGTGTTAAGTAGCGGTACATGATGTAAGACATGTAAGATATTGTACAGTAAAAGGAGTAACCGTAACTGAAAGCTGAAGCAGCAACACAGGTTGACAAAGAAGGTTGCCCAGCCAAGATACCAATGTCCGTAAATCATGCTCCTAAAATAGACACAGACGATCAGCCATGGCACGCGCACACAATGCTGGCCATGACAATACCAAAACCCACCCGCGATTGCGGCTAGTATTTAGTTCCAGCCGCCCTGCCACAATACCAGTGCCCCTTAAATAACCACAGAAAATCATCCATGGCACACGCACACAGACGAATATAATTTACAACAACCTTTCGAACGAAAGTTAGTAGTACTCCTTATTCCCAACTACCAACATATCATAGGTCCACACCTTGCCCACACAAACAACACTTCATTACCAAAAGGAAAAGTTAATTTTATGAAAAAATTTTACCGAGCACTAAACAGTCTCATATCTAACGCAAGAACAACCTCAGTTACATTTTGCGGTCAAGATCTTAAAGTTAAACTAAAAGATGGTAAAAACAAACTAAAACTAATAATTTATTACCTTTTAGCCAAACATATATCTTTTGGTTTGCTTGTTTCTTGTTTTTTAGTCCCATAACATTTTGTCAAACACATTGTGAGCTTCATTCAACCACCCACCAAACAACTTAATTTTGTTAATACCTACATAATTATGAACATAACCCATCAACTTCAACATCCACAAATTACAGTCACCAAAAAATGGTCTAAAGAAAAACAAAAGCACCAGAAAAACGTACCTTTAAGTCCTAATCAGCCGCGTCCTTCTGTAAGACCTCACACCTGGCCACATCTCTCATTAAGTGATTTGACTATGTGGGTATACGACAGCATATAACATCACATCACCACATCACTGAGATTTGTTAGAAGGAGAAGAGGTTGGTTATGGTGTGGAGGTTTCTGGAGTTGTCTGGGAATTTTCTAGGTTTATAACACTATTTTTTTGGGACCGGACAACAGGCAGCTGGATCATTTGAGGCGGATCAATATAGCCCAAAAAAAAGGCGGGAAAAGCCCTATGTAAAACGGCGTCGTATGCGACCTGTTTTAATAGGTTTATAACACTATTTTTTTTGGACCGGACAACAGGCAGCTGGATCATTTGAGGCGGATCAATATAGCCCAAAAAAAAGGCGGGAAAAGCCCTATGTAAAACGGCGTCGTATGCGACCTGTTTTAATAGGTTTATAACACTATTTTTTTTGGACCGGACAACAGGCAGCTGGATCATTTGAGGCGGATCAATATAGCCCAAAAAAAAGGCGGGAAAAGCCCTATGTAAAACGGCGTCGTATGCGACCTGTTTTAATATATAGTATAATGAAGATATCAAGTTATATCGTATACTTATTATGATAAACAATCGCACATTGATTTCGACGGTTTTTGAATATCTGTTCCCGAGTTTATTTTTTGGAGTGAAAGGGAAAGGTTTGGGGTGGTAGTAAAAAAAAATTGTGTTCCTGAGATTTTTTAAGAGGGGAGAGGAAAGTAAAGGATAGTAAATTACATCAAAATTACTCTCCTAATTTACTTCCCAAATTGGGATGAAATGGAGTGGTGTTGATTTTAAAGCTATTTTTTTGTTACTTCCTTCTCTTTTCTTTCCAACTCGGGAACACAAGATAAAAAAAATAATTTCTTATTACTCTCCTCTTTACTTCACTCCTTTTTTCCTCTCCATCTCTTTCCTTTCTGTTTTATACTCGGGAACAGAGTGTAGTATAATTTCGCTCCAACTACTACGAAATAAACTGACCGCACATTGATATCAACGGTATTTTGAATAAACGGTTACACAACTATAGTTTTATGGTATAAATTCGCGCTATCACACAGAAAAACCAGCAACCACACATTTTGATCAACCGTATCTTGAGTAAACACTAACACAACTATAGTCTTATAGTATAATATCGCGCTAGCCATTACAAAACAAAATATACCAAAATGACAATGCAAAACACACAATTATCATCTTGAATCTTTGATACAGTATACACATACTTGAATATTGTTTTGAATCATAATAACTACTCCCTCCATCCTATATTTATAGTCCACATTTCTTTTTCGTGTTATCCTAAAATAATCGTTCACTTTTCTTATTAAGTAAAAACTAGAGAATTTATTGGAGGAATATTCTTGAAAATTAAAGTGCCCAACTTTTATTAAACTTTGTGATTTCTCTCATTACAATAATTTTAAGATGGAGAGAGTATAATTTATTACAGTACTAATTTCATGAGATTGACCAAAATAATTTTCATAGATCAATGCTATGCTAGCTCATCTAATTATTATTTTTGTCATAAACCTTCCATTCATTGATGCCAAAAAATTGATTTCATACAACTGTCACTTTCATCTCTCTCTTCAACACTTTGACTTGCAGAGTCCCCATGTTCAAAATCCCTTCATGGGTTCTTCTCTTCACATCATTTTAAAACATGGGTTATCTTCATTTCATATGATTTCATCATAAAATTTCAATCTTTATAAATACAAAAAAATGGACAGAAAAACACTTCTTGCACCATATGATAGGCCTTATTATTACAGTCAACCACCACCTTTACCACCTCCACCACCCTACACCACTAGTGCAAGTAGTGGTTCAAGTTTAAACAACAATGTGAGTCCAAGTGTTTTGTTGATTATTATAATCTTGGCTATTATCTTTTTCGTTTCTGGTTTGCTTCATCTTCTTGTAAGGTTTCTTGTGAAACCATCAAGTAGGAATCCTGATGAGTTTGATAATGTGAGTGCACTTCAAGGTCAATTACAACAGTTGTTTACTCTTCATGATTCTGGTGTTGATCAGTCTTTTATTGACACACTTCCTGTTTTTGATTATAAGTCTATTATTGGTGTCAAGTGTCCTTTTGATTGTGCNTCTATAGAAAGATAATTAAATGCTCGTCGTAACGGTATATTTTTTTTCGCTTAACAATTAACGGTTTGAAAGATATTAATATTTGAAAAAAAAAGATGAAAGTGGGTTTTTTAAATTGTTGGGATTAATCTCATCCATTAGATCAAATAAAGATGGAGGGAAGATGTATGGTGGAGATTAGTCCCTTGGTATGTAAAAAAAGTTTGGTCCTCAAATGATCTTATATCAAAAAGAAAAGGCTAGTTCTGCGGCTGCAGTTGAAACAGCGTCTTCGGGACCTTTCTCATTACAGTTTTTGCTTAGCCAAAATGTCGTGGGAAACTCAAAGCCTTCGGAGACGGGCTGTGATGATCAAGAAATACAGAGTTGTAACAATTCTGATCCACAAGTAGCACCAGCAAGATCACAATCTTTTGCAAGGAGGAGTCTGCTTTGGCTTATGGGCAGGCAGAAAAATAATGTTGTTCATTCAAATGTGTCCACAAATGTTTGAGATTTTTTGTCCCCAAATATGTTACTGTATCTTTCTGTTAGATGACTGAAAGGTACTTCGTAAAGATTCATATGAGTACAAAGATATTCAGATTGATCCAATTAAAGTAATTATAATACAAAGTGTATGCAATTTCATCAGTACTTGCTTTTGGTCTATTATTTTGTTTTTATTCTTACTTGCTTAGCTCTAATAGCTTTGGACTAATTGAACATGTTGTTTTGTAACGGCGATTTTAAGTATCTCACAATATTTATACCACAAATCTATCATTCAACAAATTTATTACATGCTGTTGCTAGGAGTTTTACTATATCTTGTAAAATCGTAGTACAGACAATGGATTTTTTTTATGACAATAATAGACGTAAAAAAAAGGAAAACAAGACTTGTACATCTCAAAATGTAGCTAATTTACGCAAGGATTTGAATTCAATGAGATTACATATCCGACAAGTTTACCAACTTTGGCAAATCTAGAGAGTTTCATGGCACCGGATCATGTTGTTTTCTTTATAAAGATCGATAGCGGTGGGTTCTTTATATCGATGAAAAAACAAGAGTACGGGCGAGCTACCTTTATTCATCAAAGACTAACCGGAAGGAGGGCACATTTTGCTAAACCCTCTTGCCTAGTAGATGGTATTGTTATCCTCATGTGACTACAGTGTTAGTTTGGTAAAGATGGTTTTGTTTTTCAGAAAGTAGTTAGCTTCATTTGAATAGTTGGGCATTTCTAAGTTGTTATTGTCACTTGTGTTTAAGTAGGTTTAAGCCTTGAATTTGTGACACACTTGATAAGGACTCCTACTTGATGAGAAAAATAAAGTTTTGACATGAGTGTTGTTAATCGTTACATGCCCGATTCTTTTCAAAGAGTTCGAGACCACGAGTTGTACCATCGAATTTCAGTTATGAGCTTATAATTTTCGTTAAACATGAGTCTCTTGCTTGTATAAGAATTATTGAGCTTTCATTAAACTGATAGTATATACTTACATAATAACAAAATTTGAATATGAATTTGCATAATTTAGATTCTATTATGATGGGCAGATTTGGGTGAGGGACATGTGGTCATACACCTGCCAAGTGCTAAGTATATAAAAATCAAATTTAATTAATGTACATATGCAGGAATTCAGGAAATAAGGAAGTAAGGAACATAGTTTGGGCAAAAATACACTACTAGGGATGAATGATTTAAACAACATTAATTGCAGTCACGAGCACTTGCTTCTTGCCCCATTTCTTCTTATGTTGTACGGGCCCCTCCCTGAATTTGCAAGAAAAATATCTCTTTTAAAATGAATAATTATACTATTTGTTTAAAATATAAACCATATGTTATGTGTTTATAGAACACTGAAAAATGAGATAAAGAAGTTGTAAAAATTTAACTTTGAAGTTGAGGTCAAATGTTCTGTGTATTTTGACAAGATAAACTAAGGTTAATTCCATATATAGACCTTTTAAGTTACCCCATGATTGTAGTGAGCCCAATTTATAGATAATGGGCTTATTATTATACAAACATATTTTCATGTGTTGGTTAGCCTAGTTAAGGACAGATAATCTTCAGTTAATTGACAAATGATTGTTTCATTGTTTGTAATCCATTTTGGATAAAGTATATGAGAATTTAAATTGGACTTTTAGTTATGTTTGTGAAAGAATCTCTGCTCAACAATAAGCAGTTATATGTATTAGTGTTATAATATTTTGCGGTTTCGCATGGACGCTTAACGATTTATTGATTAGTATATACAATGCGTAGAATCAATTAGTAATGATAAAAGACATATTCTATAGGGGGAAAAAAGGCTGCTTGAAACATGAAACTTGAAAGCACGAAGTAACGAATCTCGCAATTACTTAGGGTTGTTTGTTTCGGCTTACATACGGGGGCTTATTAGCTTTCATATTCTATATGTATCTTTTATCTTCCATAATTAAATTGACATATCATTAATATGATTTGACAGATGAAAACTTTGTTCTTTTTCTTGCTTTGCCAATTTAGTAAAATGTTCGAGTATTCAAGTAATACGTCTGCAAATCGTTATACATTTGTGTTTTAGATCCTATCCTCTACAACTTTCTAGCTTTTAACCATATTTGTGTTTGTGCTGGTTGTGGTTAAGAGAGTTATGAGAGCGTATGTGATATTGTTTGGACAAATGTCTTGGGCCACTTTTGAATCCAACGGATCTATTAATCTATTATATACTGCTATGAATAAAAGAGCACGGTGCAGTGTCTTATAACAAGTTATAGGTGACAAAATGACACATGTGACGCCCCTATAATTATTATATTGCATCGCCCTTTTGTGTTATAGGTGCCAATGGCATTTGCTTCACATTTGNATAAAGGGACCTAATTATGGACCAACTGGACAAGTATTTTAAGCATTAGGTCCATAATTAGGTCCCTTTATCAAGGCTCTTTTTTGTGTGTTATAAGAATGTTATTGGGATGGTATTTATGTTGTAAGAGTGTTATAGGATACAAGCTGACGTGACGACGACTATTATTGTTTCCACTGTCTAACAACACTAGTGTGTATGTGTACTAGGGGAGTTCACAAACCGGGTAACACTCACAGGAATCAAAAACCAAAACAGAATCGAACCAAACCGAATAAAACCGAATCGAAATTGCAACCGAAACTAGCTTTACTATTTTTGTAATTGACGACGGAACTAATTAACTAAACTAAAGGGTTCGATATTGGAACACAAAGGCAAACCAAATCTAGTCTATGTAGCAATACAAAGTTAAAACAAGTATGAATACCATACCCAAGGCCTTTGGTCTAGTGGTATGTGAGTTGCCCACTGTTTGAGTAAAATATTGTCACCTGACGAAGGCCTTTGTGAAGTCCTTCGGATGATGACTCGTCAAGGTTGGAACCTGCGATCACAATAAACGCATTAGCCTCGCCCCGGGTGTTTATCCCAGGACCAAGCTCCGGCGTGAGAGTAAGTATAGGGTTGGTAGGAATAAATGTGTGTGTGTAAATGTGCAGTAAATGCTGATCATATAAGTGAGTAAATGAGAAGTATTTATACTACCTCAAACTGTACCTGATTACTGTTCGGAATAGTGCGTGGTACAAGTAGGTCACTGTTCCTGACATGTAGGGTGCGGCGCGCTATTTTGCCCCTATACTAGGATGTCGGCGTAGGCTTCCACGTGGTAGACATAGACCCGTGAAATCAGGGTTGAAGGCGGCGCATTGTCTGGACCGTCCGGTCGTGTCCGTCCGGACATGGTCTGTCCGGACCATTAGAGGACCGTCCGGCTATATACACAATCATGTCCCCCCCAGTGTCGTGTTATAATTTCCTAAGTTATGACATGACACTTGACTGCTCCGGAGGAAACGATACCTTCCGACATGTTGCCGCTTCGTCAGGGTTATAGTCCCTTTTTTTCAGAGTATTATGATCATTCGGGCCGAAGGTCATTGGGTTGGGCTATCGAACCCCAAGCAGGCCCAAGCCCATTCACTACAATGAGTCAGCCTTGTTTACCGTGATGCACAAGATGTTGCCACGTGTCGAGGGAGCGTGCGCGTGGAAGGCTGAGATTAACCTCCCTGACACGACGCGACGTTTCACTGTTCACGGTGCATTCCTATATAAAGGGTTTTTCTCACAGTTTTACAGTTTTACATCTCTCTACATCTCTCTACACTTCCGGCAGTCGTTCATCCCTCGTCAAATCAGGTGCGTCCCTCCGTCCTTCTTTGTATTCTTCATTGTTGGATTGCCATTTCCGTCCGACCACCATGTCTTCTGCATCCCAAGAAGAGGTTGCTTCCGGTTCGACCTCCTCCGACGTTATCCCCAAGTTTGACATGCATACCATCACCTCCGTCCTTACGGAGGAACAAGTTGAAACGGCTGCCCGGACGTATGGTATTCCTTCGGATTTGAACCCACGGGTGCCTCCCCCCGGTATGACGATGAATCGCCTGCCCAGGAATGCCATCGGTATATATGAGGCGTACCTAGAGTTCTCCGGTGTCAGGGTTCCGTTTTCCACCTTCCTTCTCCAAGTGATTTATTATTTTCGAGTGCACATATCCCAACTGGTCCCCATTGGGCTGTCGAAGGTCATACTCTTCGAGCTGTACTGGCGGAGCATGGGTTTCCCTCCGTATTTGTCATTGTTCCGGTTGTTCTATGTCCTCCAGAAGCAGGGGCATTGGTTCTCTTTTGCTCGCCGTACCGGCAAGCTGGGGCAGAAGAGAATTTTTAACGAGACATGTTCGGGTATGAAGCACTGGAAGGATAGGTTCTTCCTAATTGACCGTCGAGCCATTCCGGATCCCATGCCTTGGAGGCACAGCGATTCGAGCATGTCGGAGGCTGCTCCTCCGTTTGGTTATGACGAAGCTCACGTGAAGGCTTTGACTAACTTTGTGGTTG
>LBNU01024277.1:24642-44720 GCA_014162995.1 Artemisia annua | reverse complement strand
CCTACCCGCCACATTATGGAATCTTAAATCGAAAAAAATGATTCGAGTCGAGTATAAGCAAGTCTATTATCATTATCATCATCATCAATAAAACAATTAGGAACCACGAGTTGCTATTCATAAAGAAATTAATAAAAATTTGTTATTGTTTATAAATAAACTAATAAAAAATTAGCACCAACTAATAAAAAAATTTATCTTCTTTTTTATATGTGACAACACATGCACATGTGAGATTACTATCTTTATCCATGACTCAACTAAATCATAATGGTGTGTTATCTAACCCATTGCACGCATTACCAATTTACTTTTTAGTTGCTTCAATTAACACCCCATACCTATTTAGTCATTGACTAGCATTGTCACCTATCGTTGCAGCAACCAGCTAAAATCCCAAGCCAATGCAGCACTAGAAGCTAAAAAAGCCCATGAAATCTTTGTAATGGACACTTTAACATCTAATGCAAATTGTATTACACAAATAGTGTGGATTGTGGAAGTCAACAACCAAAGAGAAACTATGAAAATCAATCAAATACAATACAGGAAAACATATTAGCAACTCAACATCGATAGATTATCAAAATCATTTTCAAAATAAGTAATTTAGTGACCGGCCAGTTAAACTTCTAAGAATACATAACTTCAAATTTTTGTTCAATGGTAATTCTTAACAACAATTTCTGCAAACTGTGATACACGTGGAAATCCTAAAATAGTTTTTTCGATCTCCGACTCTTCATCCTTAGAAATAGAAGATTCGTACATGAATATCTCCACCCTCATGAGCATTGGTGCCTTTGCCACAATAAGCTTTACAAACTCCATCTCATGTTGCAAGTTGGCGAAACCTCTAATTTCTAATACATATAAATGTTCCAGCCAAATATCCGAACAATGTTCCAGTGCATCTGACCCTATCTCAGAGTCCTCAAACATCTCCAAGTCAAAATATTTACGGTTACGAACCCGCAGCAAGTATTGGTATTTTTTGTCAATGTAATTTGCGATTAGAAACAAAACAAAGGTTAAGATGGATTAAGGATGTTTACATATAGCCTGAGTATTTCCAAGTTTGGAGAGCTTCTTATCATAAGCAAAATAAACTTTAACCCATAATCGTCAAGGAGCATCATACGTGTTACCAAAATGCCTCTAAGGTGGTTTAATGCAGTTGAAAGCTTTGGTGGTACATAAGAATACTTATATCATAGCCAAAACAAAGAGATTAGCCACAACAATTTATTTTCTTTCAAATTGAATCAAATACAAACTATGTGTATAAAAATTACCTTAATTACTTTTCGAGAAATACACAGATGCTCAATGACAGGTAAACACTTGAATAGCTCAATAATGTTGATACCTTTTTTGTCCAAAAACTGCACACGGCATGTTTCAATATTCTAATAAGTAATGAAGTCTGCACACAGCAGCTTAGATATTCTGATAAGTAATGGAAACCCATACTGATCATCTTTAAATAAAATAGTACATACCAGAGCTAAAGTATGAAGTACCGGACAATTGGCTAACAGATGTAATAGCGTTTCTTCAGAGATGCAAACACTATAAAAGGATAAGATGTTAAGGCTACCAAATCCGTCGAATGTTGGAACAAGCTTTAAAGTACAGTTTTTTATACGTAGGTCTGTCAGATGACGCAACAAGAAGATAGATCTGGGTAACTCATACTTGCTGTACCCAAGATTATTTGTAATTTCGAATTTAAATTTCTTGACAGTGTTGTTGTTCCTCGACAAAAGAAATATTATTTGTTCGATTTCTACACATTCGTCATCCAGATCTGGCTCTGTCATTGAAAAGCTAAACTTAAGGATTGGACCTTGGTGCCTTAACAGAACTTGGTATATAGCAAAGAACTGTTTACACCTCCTCATCAACTGTTTCTTTTCACTTGACCAATCTCCAAACAATTGCTCCAATACAGACAGCTGATTTTCATAACACATCTGATCCAAATCAAACACAAGTTTAGGAATTTTGGTCCAATTGTATCTCCAATTCTTAGAGAGGATACTTGTCCTCACTGCATCTTTAATCGGAACAAGACATAGGATGTTTTCTATGATGCTCGAAGGAAGGTTGCTGATTCTATCCAAAGACGGACATTTAGTTTTATACTGGCGTTTACCTTTAGGTTTACCTTTGCCTTCCATCTTAAAGTGTTGGTGGAGCAATGCTGCAAAAACCAATCCAAAATAAATACAGTTCGCTATATAATTGTATTTCTATTTAAAACCTATGAGGGTGTTTGAGATTGCTTATTTATTCTGCTTAATTGTATTGGATCATTCAAAGTTCTTCTACTTATCTGCTTATTTTGGGGTAAAACACGTGGATCTCAACAGACAGGGGAAGTGCTTATGTTTAATTTTTTTACAATTGCTAATTAATAAGCATAGAAGTGAAGCAACCCCCCCCCCCCCAACCGAAAATATGATTCTTAATAGGGATAAATATTTAACTATTTTGGGTCAATTCTCGATTGGTTCATGGAACATTCATCTAAGTAAGGTCTTCTAACATTTTAGGTGTTTGGATCATCCAACATTTCTACGCTTATCTGCTAATTTTGGGGCAATAAGCAATTGGGACATGCTTATTTCAAAGTGCTTATTTAAAATCTAAAAAATAATACATTTGTCCTTTTTACCATCATATCTAACCTAAAACACATTATAAAAGATGAAAGTTTATAAATAATCTGATTAATCTCTTTTATAATTGCATATGTAAAAGTAGTAGAAATGTAGAAGCATAATTAAATAAGAAGCAATCCCAAACACCCCCTTATATATGATTCAAGGGATAGTCTTCTAACAGTTACTATTATGTTAAGATAAGATGCTGAAATGAGAAATTAACAAACCTGATAGTTGAAGAGAAATTGAACCCTAAACAGAGGGAGGAGGTTCAGTTGGTGGTTTAAGTTTAACGGGTCGCTACTTAAAAAAACAACAACAACAACAACAACAACAACAACAACATTAAAGCTTCAAAAAAAAATAATAATAATAATAAAATAAAAAATAAATACATAAATTAGTATGCTCTAAAACTTGTTGATACAAAAGTTGGGCAAGGCTTGACTTGAGTACCAATTCGGGTATGAGTGCTTGAAACTTGCGCACTAAGAGAAACAAGAAACACCGTTAGGCTTATCGAGGGATTGTTTCCCCCGATTATCCTCCGGCGTGAGAGTAAGTAATCGAGTTTGGGTTAAAGACTTGTGAATTAGGGTTTGATATCGTACCTGTAGAGGACCTAGGGGACCTCTATTTATACACACAAAACCCTAGTTGGTTTCGTGTTCCCCAATCCTCGGCTATCCGATATCTATCAAAAGAATAAGGGATATCGCATACCGAGTGTATAACCGTGTTTGGGTTTGGGCCTTCGTGGGCCTAAACAGTCCACTCGTGGTGGGCTTAAGTAAGATTTCGTATTCGTGGGCCTCGTGAAGTATCCATATATGTATTAACATGTTGTATATTAATTTTAAACACCCACCTTTTGAATTTAACTACTTTCAACCAACTTTATGTACAAAAACAATAAGCACAAAATAATAACTAAGTTTGAAAATGTGTTCGGTACAGGTCACTCTAACATAAAAATTACACAAGAAAAGTTTTAAAACTTTGATAATTTTTTTGGTTGACATAAAGTTTGAGTGACCAAATTGAAGCAGATCTCAAACTTTGTTACTATTTGATGATATTCACCCGGTATATTCTAACTTCTTCTACTTATCTACTTATTATGGGGTAAAATACACAGTTTTCAGTAGACGTGCTTATTCATAGCACTTTTTTTTGTCTTATAGCAATTATTTTATGAATAAATACCTAAACCAAACACTATTTCCCTGAAGTGCTTATGTTTTAAATTCTTACAATTGCTTATTAGAGCATTCACAATGGTGGAGCTTTTAAAATGTTTAAATTCATTAAATCATCAATTTATAAAGCTTTTGAATTTATAAACCCTATTGCACTATGTATAAACCTTTTCAAATTTATAAAATGTTTAACCATTACACATGCATTAAATTATGAAAAGGTCTAAAATTTTAAACCTCTTCTTTCCACATGAACATGAAACATAAACTCACTATCGTTAAAACAAAATATGGATTCTTTTATGTGTTCTAAACCATCATGGATGCCGTAAGCAATCCCAAACACCCCCTACGATTCTTAACAGTCGGGAATCAAACTGTTTTGAGCCAATTCTCATTTGGTTCGTGGAACATTTGAAAACAAATATGAAATGTTTTAAGGATGGTTGAAACACCCTTTATTACTTCAAATGAACTAACCTGTCATTTTTAATGTTCTGATTTAGTACAACTCAAAATTATTAGTTTTGCACTTTGCAAAAAGAGTTTGATGTTTACTGGAAAGTCAACTGTTGACTTTTTACTTGAAAGTCAACTATAGAAAACACCTGCATATGGTGAGATGACAAAGGGTATGTTTGGCGAAAGTAACTGTTGCTGGAACTGGAGATGGTGCTGGAGCTAGTGCTGGAGATGGAGATTATAAAAAGAGATTATTTTTATAAGCTACATGAAGTAACCTTTTATTTTAAGAGATTATGGAAGATTATCTTTTTTATAATCTCTTATAAGTTGTTCTGCCAAACGAAGATTATTTTTTAAATAGCTTATTTTTTTGAAAAAATAAGCATAATCTCTCCATAATCTTCCACAATCTCTTGCGCCAAACATACCCAAACACTCTTTATCTGAGAGAATCATATGTGAACACGAATATAGCCAAAAGTTTATAAAGAGGAGGCATTTATCTAAAGCCCAAGAGAGCATANAAAAAAGGTGTGTGTAGCATAAGCCGGCAAAATCGAACCAACAAATAACACGAGCTAAAAACAAAACAAATACTGCCCGGTGAGACTAACATTTTAACATCCTGGACCAGAAGTTCAGCCACTCAAAATACCATTTAAACAAGACTTGTGTACCACATAATCTTGTAGGTTACACAGTCGCAAAAACAAAGCAGCTGAGATGGGACCCAAGGCAGACACATACAATGCTGTATAACCAAAAGGAGAAGTTTGTGCTGAAAGCCTTAACTAAACACCTATCATAGTACTCCCTCCGTCCCATATTAAATGTCCACTTTGATTTTTCAAAGTCTTTTTTTATAAACTTTGACTTTAAATATTTTTATGTGTGTTATATAATAATTGATGCAAAATATATGAATGAATTGAGTTTTAAATGTATTTTAATTAGATATAATTTTCATCAAGTATTATATAATACAAACAAAAATATTTAAGGTTAAAGGTAAAGAAAAAAGACTCTAAAAGTCAAAAGTGGACATTTAATGTGGGACGGAGGGACTATAATTTTTTAGCACCGAAAACAAAAGCATTAGTAAAAGTACCATAATTAACCCCACAGGCTACACGGTGTCTAAAGTAACGGAAGCCAAATGCATTTAGAAGGCATATATTTAAGCTTGATTCCTTTTTTCCTATTCAGGAGGACGCTCAACATATATTTTCACTGTCAGGGACGCACGTGGGGAGCATAACAGATCTCTTAACAGCTCCAACTCTTCATCCTTAGTAACCCAAGGCATAAGCACTAAGCTCACCTTTTTAAGCATGGGTGACTCGGCCAATATAAGCTTCACAACATCCACCTCAGGCTTCACATAGGCAACATTTGTAATCTCCAATTCATTCAGATGCTCCAAACAGTCTTCTTCTATATAATCTTCGAATATATAGTACACCTCATATTTGTCGAACCAGTCTTCCTCTACGGGGAACATATTTGGGTATTTCTAGCGTTAGTATTGTATTTTAAAATGAAAATAAAAGCAGATACTAATAGTATACAAGATGAGCTCATATTTTTATTTACCTGAAGCACAAGTTTCTCTAAATTCGGAGAGCTTTCGATCATATGAGCAATTAAAGGCAACGTATGATCTTCAGCGATACGAACGTTGTACAAAAGCAAGTATTTGAGGTGGACTAGTGGGGTTGGAAGAACTCCATCTCCATCAAACTTGAATTATAAGCCAACACGAAAATTAATTATTCTTTTGCCTAACTTAATCAATCCTATATTATTTAACCACAATATTACCTCAAGGATCCTCACGGTAAGAGACAGATGTTCAATCATACGTAGACAATTAAATAGAACATACTCGAAATTAAAAAGCTCATAATTGAAATGTTCTCTGTTGTCGGTTGTAATCTACACAATATACAATAGTCAGATGAGTTACCAGATATTGAGAGGATTAATATTTCAGTAATAACTCACCAGACCAAAGCTCTTCAGTAAAGGATTTTTGGACAGGAGTCGCATAAGCGTTGATGTATCGGTCGCTACATCTTTCATGTACAAACTTGTAAGGCACCTAAAACCACTAAATTCTCTATCAGGGTAAAAATCACAACTACAGAGATATAGATCCGTTAACTGGTGCAACGAGAAGAAAGATGAGGGTAACTTATAAGTAACGTAACCAGTCAAGCTAAGTGTAAATTTCTTGACAGTATTCTTCCTTGACAAATATGTAATTATTTGGTCAATTCCAGCACATGTCTTAGCTCCTCCATTCTTAGCAAGTGTGAACTCAAGTATTGGGATTCTGGTCCAACTGTGTCTCCAACTCTTTGAGAGGATACTCGTCCTCACTGCATCTTTAATTGGTACAAGACATAGGATGTTTTCTTGTATGTTTTCAGGTAAGGTGCTGATTCTATCCAAAGACGGCTGTTTAGCTTTAGATTTCATCTCAAGGTGGTGTTTTTGGACTGATACTTAATAATGCTGCAAAAAATAGTTAACAATGTAAACCGATTTTAGACACGCTTGGTCTAAAACTACACTTTGGAAAATGTCAAGTACTAAGGGTGTGTATTTGGTAACAAGGGATGGGGTTTGCATGGCAATCGATCTTTTTTTTTTTTTTTTTTTTTTTTTTAACGGCACTTTTTCACAGTCTATACCACCTATCTCACAATTGCCTCCAGTGAGGCTTAGACCCACAAACTCTTGGCTGGTGGGCAACTCACATATATACCACTAGACCAAAGGCCTCGGGTGGTAATCATATCTAAATATTGGTTACTAAACCATTTTTTTTTATACTCATCCAGCTCTATATTCAGTACATGTGCTTTCTAAAAGTAGTTATTTAATTCATGTGACTTGAGGTAGTGATAGTTAGTTGAGTAATCCACTTGTGATTATGAATCAATTTAAATTATAGATACAGCAAAACTGATTATCACTTGGTAACAGCTTATTTCAATGTGCTGATAAAAAAAATTAAAAAAATGTGTAAGATGAAGAAATACCAAATTGAATCCCTATAAACAGAGGATGAGGTTCACTTTTGGTGGTTAAAGTGAAATACGGAATGGGGAAAAACAGTAACTGTGCGGGTGGGTCCAACTTGGATCTGCTCAATTAACGAACGAGGTTCACTTGGTGGTTTAACCAATCGCCATCATCAACTGAAACCTAAACGGAGGAGGAGGTTTACTCGGTGGTTTAACCGGTGTGAAGTATGTAATGGGGACAAAAATAAAAGAGTGAATCGGTGGTTTAACCGGTGTGAAGTATGTAATGGGGACAAAAATAAAAGAGTGAACATGGGCGGGTCAAAGGTTCCACTTTGTGGCTAACCGAGAGTGGTTCACTTCTTCTTATTTATTACTACCTCCGTCCCATATTTATTGTCCATCTTTCCTTTTTCGATTGTCCCAAATTAATTGTTCACTTCCATAAATGGATAGGAAATATAAATCGAGTTTACCATATTACCCTTATTTGTAGTTATTATTACAAACTTTAAAGAAGTTGAAAATTAATTGATTAAGGGTAAAATTGTCTTTGTGCAAAAAGTAAGAGAGAGAAAGCTGTAAGGGTGATGTTTTTTCTAAAACTGTGTGTTTTTTGTCTGTGGACAATAATTTTGAGACGGAGGTAGTAATAAGAAAAAAATTAAAATAAGAAAGAAATCACAATTACAGACATTTTAGATGCAGTTACAAAATTAAATGCATTTTCTTTTAAAATTCTCACTCTTGTTTAAAATGTGTGGGCATAAATCATCTTCATTTTTATTTTATTTATTCTTTTTTTTTTGCAAGGGTTAGCATTATAAGTGTATATTAAAACAGCTGACGACGACGCCGTTTTACCCTCCGTTTTTCCGCCAAAATTACGGCCCAATCGCTGGGCCACTTTTAGCCTGCTTTTCCGGTCAGTTCAATCCAGCCCGATATTTTTTTTACCCTACATAAGTATACAGAACATGTTCCAGATACTTCTTTGAGATATAGATCTAAAACAGTGTACCACGCAAATCCATCAAATTGAATCCACATCCAGTGGTGATGATGATGATCGAAGAACCAAGGCTTAGTTGGTGGTTTAACATGGGCGGCTCAAAATAAAAGAGTGAACATGGGCGGCTCAAAGGATAGTCACTAATCATCCAAGTTCGAGTTTGGTTGCCTTCTTTTTATTCATTAACAAGAAAAAAAATTAAGAAGAAAAATAAATTAAGATGAGAAAGGTGAAAAGAAATCACAATTATACACATTTTAGATGCGTTTACAAAAGTAAATGCATTTTTTTTAAATGTGTGGCCAGAAATCTTTCTCATTTTCTTTCATTTTAGTTTTTTATCTCACCGGATCTCTTTCCGATCTAACTAGTATTTGTTATTTCACCTGGTAATATGCAGGTTAATAAAAAATAATAATTATAATAATAAGCATAGCTGACTAATAAAAATAGCAAAACATTTCATGTTGGTAATAAAAGTTTGCAAAAATTAGTGAAAGAGTTTTAATCACAATTCACATCTTAGTTAAACGTAAAAGTTTTAAGTAAATGATTGGTCAGGGCATTTTCAATGCAAGGTAGAAGAAAGACTTTTTTTTGCTAAAAAAAGGTTTTAAAAAGCTTTTTGTCGTTAGAGCAAAAACTATTTTTGTTAAATGACTTAAGGATTTGCTCTCTCACGTCAGTGTTATTTTATACTCCATAAAAAGTGTACCGCAAAAGCTTTAACATTTTAAGTAAATTCAAAGATAGTTTTTTTGTTAACAAAATGCTCTTATAGCTAAAGGTTTAATTTAAAGTTGAAAATCAAAAGTATAGTTAAAGATATTATCATGTTAAGATCCTAAATTAAATAATCAAACATTGTAAAAAGTGAAAACAAAGCCACAAATTACTCTATATTAACGGTAAAGTATTTACACATAAACGTCTTTGTATTTAAAGATAATTTATTGCCGATCTTCTTATTTATCTTTCTGTGTGCGTGTTCGTAAATCAGTGTAATTTTGCCAATATAAGAGATCCTAGAGAAAAAACTAGAATGCGTCGTGCTATCGTCTAACCAAGCTAATACATATGTTGGGTTTGGGTATAAACCAGTCAATCTCATGAACTCGATTGAGTTTCAAAAATAATGATAGACATTCATAATGAGCTAAATGGGATAACTCACTAACTCATTAAACACATTTAATCCGCTTAGATAAACAAGTTATATATATGAGGTGTTCTGAGATACATGTAAGGTCACATGTCTAATCCGATAACTTAATCAAACCATGTTCGTGTTTGTACATTGTATTCACCAACGAACAAGGTTCACTTGGTGGTTTAATCAATCGCCAGAATCAACTGAAACCTAAACGGAGGGAGGAGGTTTAGTTGGTGTGAAGTATGGAATGGGGACAAAAATAAAAGAGTCAAAGGTTCCACTTTTTGGCTAACCCAGTCACTAATCATCCAAGTTCAAGTGTGGTTGCCTTCCTTTTATTTATTATAGCAAGGATCAAATAAGAAGAAAATTAAAATGAAAAAGTAAGAAGAAACCATAATCACATATTTAGATCACCAACAAAAGTAAATGCATATTCCTTTAAAATTATTTCTCTTATTTGAAATGTGTAACCAGAAATACTTCTCATTTTATTTTTTTTCTTACCGAATCTCTTCCCTTTATTACAATAAGGTTCAAATACTCAAATGGTCACGACGTGAAGATGGTATCGGACCATTTTAGTTTGTCACGGATGATCTAATATCAAGTTAGTCCAANATAGGAAATATAAATCGAGTTTACCATATTACCCTTATTTGTAGTTATTATTACAAACTTTAAAGAAGTTGAAAATTAATTGATTAAGGGTAAAATTGTCTTTGTGCAAAAAGTAAGAGAGAGAAAGCTGTAAGGGTGATGTTTTTTCTAAAACTGTGTGTTTTTTGTCTGTGGACAATAATTTTGAGACGGAGGTAGTAATAAGAAAAAAATTAAAATAAGAAAGAAATCACAATTACAGACATTTTAGATGCAGTTACAAAATTAAATGCATTTTCTTTTAAAATTCTCACTCTTGTTTAAAATGTGTGGGCATAAATCATCTTCATTTTTATTTTATTTATTCTTTTTTTTTGCAAGGGTTAGCATTATAAGTGTATATTAAAACAGCTGACGACGACGCCGTTTTACCCTCCGTTTTTCCGCCAAAATTACGGCCCAATCGCTGGGCCACTTTTAGCCTGCTTTTCCGGTCAGTTCAATCCAGCCCGATATTTTTTTTACCCTACATAAGTATACAGAACATGTTCCAGATACTTCTTTGAGATATAGATCTAAAACAGTGTACCACGCAAATCCATCAAATTGAATCCACATCCAGTGGTGATGATGATGATCGAAGAACCAAGGCTTAGTTGGTGGTTTAACATGGGCGGCTCAAAATAAAAGAGTGAACATGGGCGGCTCAAAGGATAGTCACTAATCATCCAAGTTCGAGTTTGGTTGCCTTCTTTTTATTCATTAACAAGAAAAAAAATTAAGAAGAAAAATAAATTAAGATGAGAAAGGTGAAAAGAAATCACAATTATACACATTTTAGATGCGTTTACAAAAGTAAATGCATTTTTTTTAAATGTGTGACCAGAAATCTTTCTCATTTTTTTTCATTTTAGTTTTTTATCTCACCGGATCTCTTTCCGATCTAACTAGTATTTGTTATTTCACCTGGTAATATGCAGGTTAATAAAAAATAATAATTATAATAATAAGCATAGCTGACTAATAAAAATAGCAAAACATTTCATGTTGGTAGTAAAAGTTTGCAAAAATTAGTGAAAGAGTTTTAATCACAATTCACATCTTAGTTAAACGTAAAAGTTTTAAGTAAATGATTGGTCAGGGCATTTTCAATGCAAGGTAGAAGAAAGACTTTTTTTTGCTAAAAAAAGGTTTTAAAAAGCTTTTTGTCGTTAGAGCAAAAACTATTTTTGTTAAATGACTTAAGGATTTGCTCTCTCACGTCAGTGTTATTTTATACTCCATAAAAAGTGTACCGCAAAAGCTTTAACATTTTAAGTAAATTCAAAGATAGTTTTTTTGTTAACAAAATGCTCTTATAGCTAAAGGTTTAATTTAAAGTTGAAAATCAAAAGTATAGTTAAAGATATTATCATGTTAAGATCCTAAATTAAATAATCAAACATTGTAAAAAGTGAAAACAAAGCCACAAATTACTCTATATTAACGGTAAAGTATTTACACATAAACGTCTTTGTATTTAAAGATAATTTATTGCCGATCTTCTTATTTATCTTTCTGTGTGCGTGTTCGTAAATCAGTGTAATTTTGCCAATATAAGAGATCCTAGAGAAAAAACTAGAATGCGTCGTGCTATCGTCTAACCAAGCTAATACATATGTTGGGTTTGGGTATAAACCAGTCAATCTCATGAACTCGATTGAGTTTCAAAAATAATGATAGACATTCATAATGAGCTAAATGGGATAACTCACTAACTCATTAAACACATTTAATCCGCTTAGATAAACAAGTTATATATATGAGGTGTTCTGAGATACATGTAAGGTCACATGTCTAATCCGATAACTTAATCAAACCATGTTCGTGTTTGTACATTGTATTCACCAACGAACAAGGTTCACTTGGTGGTTTAATCAATCGCCAGAATCAACTGAAACCTAAACGGAGGGAGGAGGTTTAGTTGGTGTGAAGTATGGAATGGGGACAAAAATAAAAGAGTCAAAGGTTCCACTTTTTGGCTAACCCAGTCACTAATCATCCAAGTTCAAGTGTGGTTGCCTTCCTTTTATTTATTATAGCAAGGATCAAATAAGAAGAAAATTAAAATGAAAAAGTAAGAAGAAACCATAATCACATATTTAGATCACCAACAAAAGTAAATGCATATTCCTTTAAAATTATTTCTCTTATTTGAAATGTGTAACCAGAAATACTTCTCATTTTATTTTTTTTCTTACCGAATCTCTTCCCTTTATTACAATAAGGTTCAAATACTCAAATGGTCACGACGTGAAGATGGTATCGGACCATTTTAGTTTGTCACGGATGATCTAATATCAAGTTAGTCCAAACTCTACGTGCGTGTTAATATGTAGTTGCTTCTTGTGCCGATTTGCAACTGCGGTTTTTTTATTTTATTTTCCTTAAATATACACGGTGTGACCTTTTTTTTTTTCAAACATTACCCACCTTCGCTACCAAAGATCAAACATTGAATCTATATATACTTCAACACAAATGTTAAGAATTAATTTGTATAGAATAACCTATCTATAGGTTCAATGTTAAACCTTTTTATATAGTTACCTTAATGAAATACTCCATCCGTCCCAAAATTATTGTCCAGTTTAAATTTTCAAAGTCAAACTGGTTCAACTTTGACCATAAATATATTTTTGTTATTATATAATACTTGATGAAAAATTATACCATTGAAAAGTACACTTAAAACCCAATCCATTTATATATTTTGCATCAAATATTATATAACACCCACAAAAATATTTAAGGTCAAAGTTGAATAAGAAAGAGTAAAAAAGTCAATAGTGGACAATAAATTTGGGACGGAGGGAGTAATAGCTTTATATGGAGAAAGTTGTGACACGATTGAAGCAAAACACAGCCAACAATATATATGCGTTACACAAACTCAGGAATAATGTCATAGTTCAACTATAAGAAATCTATCGCCGCGTTCCTTTTACCTGCCTTTCTTTACCATAACCATAGTTCTAAGAGCAAATAACATTTAATAATAATCAGACACATAACTCAACTAAGCGGATTGAAAGGGATCATGATTCATGATGCAAACAACCTGTTTATCTTTATGTATTTCTTAAATCACACACACCCAATTACACATTGGCTTAGCACCGTCACGGTGTCACCCTCCCACATCTGAGTTGTCTTACCAACATTACACTACCTGACTCTAGATATTAAATGATACTGCATATATTGCAGCATCCAATCTCTGTAATCACTGCAACACCAAAATTTTTATAAATCCATGATATATATTTTGTGCAGGGCACTTGCAACTAAAAGGCTATGAAGACTAACTAAACCCTAAGAAAAACCAAAATAAATAACAGAAACTATATTGTCGTAATCAAACCTGTAACCACTGCAACACCATATATTATAAAATTTAAGAAATATTTTGTGGGGGACACTTGCAACTGAAAAGGTTCCATAGATTAACCAAAGACTAATGAAACAAATTCGTAACTTAAGTGGATTATCATGATCAGTTCCCAAAAGGCAAAAGCTATTCAGTGATATCAAGTGACTTGAAGCTAATCGCAATCATAAGCAGTCAGGATGCTCAACAATGATGTCTAACATCTCTGATGCACGTGGTAGGTCTAAGAGCATTTTACATATCCGCGACCCTTCATCTTTAGTAACCGTTCTGTAAAGGATTATCCTCGCCTTCTTGAGTACGGGCGACTTGGCCAATATAAGCTTCACAAACTCCATCTCACCCTGGCAATCTGTAAAATTTTTAAACTCAAATTCCTTCAAATGCTCCAACCTTATATCCGAACAATCATCCATAGTAAATATTTCATCGTGAACAGGCCAGGAAATCTACAGAGAATGTTAACATATCTTGTGTTAGTGTATCCTCCCATGATAAATGGAACAAAAAACAAAACAAGATAGATGTATGCTATGTACATAAATCTTGAAGGTCTCCAAGTTCGGGGAGCTTCTGATCACAAGGCTAATAAGTAGCAACCCATAATAAGCAACAAGCCCCGGCATGTCTAAAGAGATGTGTTTGAGGAGCAATGCAGTTGGAAGCACTCGTGGTACCCTGTCCTGAGCAGAACACTTGAGCATAGACAAAACACATATTAACAGCCACAATTTTTAACCCTAGTTTAATCAATTAGGTACCAGGTGGATGATATTACCCGAATGTTGTAACAATTAACAGACAGATGTTCAATTACTGGTAAACAACTGAATAGCTCAGCAACAGCAAATTCTTCATCGATATTATCTAAACCTATCTCCTGCAGCAGGTTATAATATTAAGATTTCAGTTAGGTTATAAAAGTTCACGAGGATCGACTTTCCAATAAGAACTTANGTGTATTTATCTCTACAACAGAATTGGAAAGGGGGTTTTGATTTTACAAAGAAAACAGAAAAATATCAAAATTGTGTTTTGTAGTTTTCCTTGCTAACTTCGGAAATGAAGATTTTATATTCTTTGGAGAACATTTTAAAAAAAAAAAAAAAAAAAAAAAGAAAAAAAACACCAATATGAACATGATTGCTATGTTCCTCATACTAAATACACCCAATTATGCAATTTTCTCAAAATTATTGTCTGTTGTTCTAAATTATAGTTTGTCAGTGTGTTTTAACTTGAAAAAAGAGTTGATTATCTTATGATTGTGTTTTTTTATGTTATATCAGTATTGTAATGAGATTATGGCAGGAATCAAATGAGTGACTGTGGTTATGGTAGAGTCAAATAATGAGATTATAGTAGCTATAACAGATCTGAATCATTTAGGGGGTGTTTATCTGCTCCGAAATAAGGGGGTGTTCGTTTAAGCTTTTATAGTGGGCGTATGAGGTTTTCGCCTTATGTTTCATAAGCTCAATATTTTTGTGTCTTTTTTTAAAACTTTTCGGCTTATATAATGTCATAGTGTCATATAATAAACATATATAAGCCGAAAGCTACATAAGCAATAAGCCAGCTATATAAGCTTAAACAAACACCCCCTAAGAATATAAGCACTTATCAAATTTTCTGTAATTCAAAGAGAGAATCATTTGAGTCAGTTTCTCATTTGAATCAGACTATATTATTTAATTAAACTCATATTGCACCAGAAATGAGCACATTAATCAAATTTAATAATACAAAACCGATGAAAAAAGAAAGGGGGGAGATACCTGATGAGATGGAGCCCTAATTTTTTACAGTCTTTGACTGAAAAATAACTGTGTATAAACAAGCTCTAGTACTACTCGAGTAATTTACTAGTTCTACACTTTTGGTACCTTCACATTACATACATATATATTTCAGAATGGAACAAGTATGTATGCAAACAAAAGCACGTGAATACAAGCTCACCTCAAAGTACGTGTTGTTATGTTGCTAAGTCGTGAATACAACAATATTGCTACCTCAGTATATATCAATCCTATGATCATGTGAAAATCATTAGTACTACTCTATAGCTAAATGACTTTTTGTAAAACATGTCAAATTTTTATAAAGTTTTGAAAACAAATATGAAATGTTTTCCGGATGATTAAAACACCTTTTTTAATACTTCAAATGAGCATAACTATCATACTTTATGTTCGATTTCGTACAACTCAAAATTAGTAGTTTGCAGAAAACTATATGATTTTTACCTCAAAGTCAACTGTTGACTTTAAAAGTCAACTATAGAAAACACCCTTAGTTTACATTCAAAAAGTCACATCCTCTAGTGTGCATTTTCCCATGATCACCAAATCCCAGATTGATTGCAGGTCCGAACCCTTTTTAAACGAAACACGTCATTTTTCATATCTCGAAAATAAACATATCGAGTTCTCGATCGGGCTTGAGCCATAACTTACCTAAACCTAAACGTTCTCACATGCTTCCTTTTAGTTAGTTGGCTAATCTTCAATTGATTTATCAAACATGTCTTTCTACTTAAACACAAGTTTAAGATTTTCGGTCCAACTGTGTCTCCAACTTTTTCATAGGATACCAGTCCTCCCTGCATCTTTAATAGGTAAAAGACATGGCATGAATTCTGTTATGTATTCAGGAAGGGTACTACTTCTATCCAAAGATGGACGTTTAGCTGCACGTTTCACCTCAAACGCATTTTAGTTTTGAAAATTAAAATTAAAATTATTGAACATGTAATGAGCTAAATGGGATAACTCATCACCAACTCATTAAACCCAGTTCATCGTGTTAGATAAACATGTTATATACATGAAGTGTTTTGGAATACCTAGATGGTCGTAAGTTTAATTCAATAACTAAACATAACATGTTCGTGCTTGCCTGGACATTGTGCTAACCCGCTAACTTAAACCCAAAACAATTTGCCACTACCTAAATTCTAGAAATTAAATGATGCTTGCAGCATCCAATCTGTCACTGCAACACCAAAAATTATAGAAATCCATGATATATATTTTGTGCAGTACACTTGCAACTAATAAGGCTATGAAGATTAACTAGATCTTACAAAAAACAAAATAAATGACAGCAACTATATTGTTGCAATCAAAACAGGAACCACTGCAACACCATTATATTATAGAATTTACCAAATATATTGTGCAGGACAGTTGCAACTGAAAAGGTTCCATAGATTAACCAAAGACTAATGAAACAAATTAGTAACTTAACATACACTAGTGATTATCATGATCAGTTCCCAAAAGGCAAAAGCTATTCAGTGGTATTAAGTGACTTGAAGCTAATCGCATTCATAAGCAGTGCGCTTAAAGTTTACTTCAATTTTCTTCTTCAGGAGGATGCTCAACAATGATGTCTGCCATATGTGATGCACGTGGTGAGCCTAAGAGCATTTTACACATCCGCGACCCTTCATCTTTAGTAACCTTTCTGTTAAGAATTATCCTCGCCTTCTTGAGTACGGGCGACTTGGCCAACATAAGCTTCACAAACTCCATCTCACCCATGCATTCTGCAAAGTTTATAAACTCAAATTCCTTCAAATGCTCCAATCGTATATCCGAACAATCTTCCATAGTAAGTATGTCATCGTCATGATGATAATCTTCAAAGGTAATCTACAGAGAATGTTAATATTTCTTGTGTTAGTGTATCTTGCCATGACAAATGGGACACGAAACAGAAACAGAAACAGAAACTTAACCAGAACCAGAACCAGAACCAAAAAATGTTTGTGAAATGTACGTAGAGCTTGAATGTCTCCAAGTTCGGGGAGCTTCTGATCACAAGGCCAATAAGTAGCAACCCATAATCAACAACGAGCCCCATCATGTATAAAGAGATGTGTTTGAGGTTGAGTAATACAGTTGGAAGCACTCGTGGTACCCTGTCCTGTGCAGAACACTTGAGCATAGGCAAAACACATGTTAACAACCACAATTTTTAACCCTAGTTTAATCAATTAGGTACCAGGTGATGATATTACCCGAATGTTGCAACAATTAATAGACAGATGTTCAATTACTGGTAAACAACTGAATAGCTCAGCAACAGTAAATTCTTCATCGATATTATCTAAACCTATCTCCTGCAGCAGTTTACAATATCAAGATTTCAATTAGTTATAAAAGTTCATGAGGATCGACTTTCCAATAAGAACTTACCAGAGTGATGCTTTTGAGTAAAGGACAGTTGGATAAGAGATGTAGCAAAGCTTTTTTAGACGTGCATTGAGTTCCCAAGTGTAAACTTGTAAGGCTACCAAATCCACCAAATGTTGGATCATAGTCAAAGTTACAACTTTCTATATGCAGGTCCGTTAATTGATGCAAAGAGAAGATAGATAAAGGTGGTCTATACGTAGAGTAATAACCAAAGTTAAGTGTAAATTTCTTGACAATATTATTGTTGTTCCTCGCCAAATGAGTTATTATCTGGTCAATTTCATCACACGTATCTGAACCCATGTAAGATGGATAACTTAGATCCTTGTGAAGTAAGAAATCTGAATTAATGGAAAGGCCAAACTCAAGGATCGGACCTTGGTGTTGTAACAGAACTTGGTATATCGCCAACAATTTGCACTTAAATTTCCTGGCCAACTCTTTCTCTTCACTTGGTGATCTTTGAACCGTACTTATACCGAACATATCTTCCTCAATAAACACAAGTTTTGGAACTATGACCCAACCATATCTCCATTTCTTGGAAAGGATACTTGTCCTCACAGCATCTTTAGTTGGTAGAAGACATATGATATCTTCTATGATGCATGAAGGGATGTTATTGATTCTATCCAAAGACGAATGTTTAGCTTCCATCACAGGATATTCTTGTTGGACCGACGACATTAAGTAACGCTGAGAAGTTTGTCAATGAAAAAAGCAGTCCAGATAAACTATGATTAATACACAAAAAATAAGCCCAAATCCCAATACAGCACTCATAAATTGTCAAGCAAAAAGATATACATCAATGTTCTTTTTTCCTCTTATCAACGAGAATTCTCCTATCTTCTAGATCCCCTATAATTATATTTATCTAGTGTAAAGAGAAACTATTAAATCATAATTAGGGTGCGTTTAGTTGGATGAAATTTTTTCTACTTTTCAATCTCTAAATTTGCAGGTATTTGGAGTGGAGTTTTATCTCCACAAAAGAGTTGAAAATATAAAAAAAGCAAAGGAAAAAAGGAAAATATCAAAACTGTATTTTGTGGTTTTCACTGTCAACTTAGGAAATGAAGATTTCTATTTTGTGGAGCACATTTTTAGAAAAAGCTGATTTGAACGCGATCTCTATTTTCCGGCGACTAAATACACCCAATTGTGTGATTTTTCTCAAAATTATTGTATGTTGTTCTAAGATGTTGTTTGTCAACTGGGAAAAAAAGTTGATTATCAGTATTGTAATGAGATCATGGCAGGAGTCAAATAATCTAAAATCAAGGGGTGCTTGTTTAAACTTTAACAGTGGGTTATGACTTATGTTGTTTTCGGCTTATGTTTCATAAGCTCACTATTTGTGGCTTATTTTGAAACTTTTCGGCTTTTATAATGTCATATGATAAACATTTATAAGCCGAAAGCTAAATAAGCCATAAGCGAGCTATATAAGCTTAAACAAACACCCCCAAGTATAAGCACTTAAAAAGTTCTGCAATTCAAAGATGAAATTTGACAATAATATTTGACATGCAATATGATGAAACTCATATATCAAGGATGAAATTGATCACTTATTAGTTTAATACAAGAAATGAGCACATTAATCAAATTTAATAATATAAAACCGATGAAAAAGAAACGGGGGAGATACCTGATGAGGTGGACCCCTAATTTTTTACACTCTTTGACTGAAAAAATAACTGTGTAAAAACCGGCTCTAGTACTACTACTCGAGTCATTGACTAATTCTACACTTTTGGATAATCTATAAAATAATATTTAAAAAATTTAAAAAATCCTTACTCGGGTCGGGTCAGTTTTTTGACACCCCTAGTGGCTATCGAGTCGGAGATTCAAGTTGAACCATTTAATTGGCTGGTTGATATTGTTATAACCTCAACTCAGACACAACCTATTTATTACTTATGTTAGGAAACTTAATACCAACCCGGACGTGTAAGTTACTCGTTTTAATCCCCTCAACCAACTTCAATTCATACGTATGATGGTGGCAGTGAATGAGCAAACAGATTGTATTTTTTTTTTTGAACAGCAATATATTTAAAAACTCTAGCAAGATACTAGAGAAAAGGACTTACAAAACAACATTACAAGCGTTTTTTGGATCACAAATCCATTCAATCCAGTTAGGATTGAAATTCCTATTCCTATGTTTAATCCATAAATGAGATAATATTTTGATCTCATCTACAAGAGTGTCTTTCCTTGGAGGTTTTGCACCGAAGCAAATCCGATTTCTGAATCTCCAAATAACCCATAACGTGGTTTGGATAACCGCGTCAAAACATA
>LBNU01024276.1:38423-49544 GCA_014162995.1 Artemisia annua | reverse complement strand
GAATTATTTTAGGATTATGATTGATGAGGAGCGTGGAGAGGAAGCTGTAACTGAAGAGGAGCGTATTGAAGGTAACTTTACTAAAATACATCAAATCCCAACCGTAGAGAAGAAGATTAAGGTCTGAGTTTGTGTGTTTAATGTATCAAAAATAATGCATTAGACTCTTGTACAAAGGTTGGTTAATATGGAAAGACACATATGCACATTAAACGAATTTTTAATGCAGCGTGCTTAAAAGACTTGTGCAAAACCTTCATATATTAGATAGTATAGATTATTATTCTAACTATAAGACTTAAACATGGAATGTGATATCAAACTTGGAGTGTTTAGTGTTCATTTAATGTAAACATTTTATTTAAGGTATGTTTAAACACAACCCCATGGGTTATGGTTAACAAAACCCATTTATTTATTATTTATTGTTATATTATTATTCTAACTATAAGACTATCGGAGCCTCTCCAAAATGTATTCAATTATTTTATTTATTATTTACTTGTATTTTAATTTTAATTTTTTTTATATTTTATACTATATATTATGTATTTTTCTATTGTTATTATTATTATTATATTAACTCGTATATATTGTTATTATTATTATTGTTATTATTATGATTATTATTATAATTATTCATATTATTATTATTATCTATTATTATCTATTATTATTATTATTATTATTAATATTATTCTTAAAATTTTATTTATTTAATTATTTAATTATTATTCTTAAATAAACTTGTATATTTATACATATTTTTTTATTTTAAACATGGAATGTGATATCAAACTTGGAATGTTTAGTGTTCATTTAATGTAAACATTTTAATTAAGGTATGTTTAAACACAACCCCATGGGTTATGGTTAACAAAACCCATTTATTTTAAGAAATATTATGATTATAACTATTCACACTATTGAAATAACGTTAAATAATAAAATGTTAAATAATAAAATATTAAAACGAAAAAAATAAAGCGTATTTTTAATAACCATAAAAGATCATTAAAAAAAACAAAACTTGTTTATAATTAATGAGAAATCAACTCTTACTTCTCAATTGTTGTCTTTGACAAAGGGTAACAAAAATGAGATTTCAATTGCCTAGTTTATATCCTCCTAAATCAAAGTTAATTTTTAAACTTGACAGACTATATAGTTAGAAAAAAGACTATATCTAAGAAATGATTGACCATGTTCGGGTTAAAACCATGCATACCACAAATGATTAAAATCCCAACCAACGAAATAACTAATCAATTGATCATTTCATTACATATCCTTATTAACACAGGTAGTGTTTTTTTTAATACAGGTAGTGTTAACTTTACAACACATGTATATATTCTGTTAAGACAATTAACGCTTAGCTTTTAGGATTTTTAAGCTAAGCAATGTCAAACAGCCCAAGTAAAAGGAGTAAAGATGATTTTATTTCCTCCCAAAACATAGCTGCGGTTCCAGTTGCAGGTGGCCACAGATCAACCTGTATTAGCAAATATTGGAAAGTTAAATCATTAGATTCCAAACAAATTAATTTGATAACAAACTTTGTACAAAATTAAAGGGGAGATTTATATCATTCATTAAGTGTCTGGATGTGCTTGCAACATTAAAATGATTGCTTTGATAGTACTATGATTAGTTTGATCCTAAATAATTATAACCATAAACAGTTTTAGCCAAATCTCTCAAAATCGATTACTACGATTTTAAGACGCGGCTAAATAATGCAAAAGTTATTAAATATTTTCTGCTTGATATCATAAAAGATAATAGCAATAAAGAAGCTATAACATAAGATTTCAAATCAGGAGTAATGAGTAAATAGATGAGAGCTTTACTCTTTTGTGATGGACCTCTAAACTCACTCGAATATATAGACTAAACACGCATCTTTTAATCTATTGATCATATTTCATTGCTTTGATAGTACCAACATTTTTAAGACGGATCGTTTGAATAGCATTAAGTACTCCTACTAATTACCAAGCTGCCCTTTAGAGAAGTATGAGATTTGAAAGAATGATAATACCTTTCATTATCCAATTCCTCTTTGAATTTCATCCATCTTGCACATGATATGATCATTTTCCTTTTATGATGAAGAAATCAATGACTTGAGTCATTTCAGCTCTTTATCAGCATTGGATCTTCTTCCATCCATACTGTGATTGCCAAAAACAGTAAGTAGGCCAAAATCTATATTTTCAGCTAAGAAAGACATGAATAGTAAGTGCGTCAAAAGTGAAGAATCTTAGACAATCTGAATGGATTTTGCAACACACCATATACTAATCAGATGGCCAAGATTTCCAAATGTTGAAAATATAACTTGCATGTCGAGCACATAAGATACTTATTTACCTATCAGGAAACCGACTTCTAACCTTCTCGTCATCAGCATATCTGGACCTGCTACGTTATATGCCATATGAATCCTGCTGTGACTTCTACTGCAGTTGCGATCCATATCCCTCAATATAGGCTTGTCACAATCAGACCGATCCCTACTTCTGCTATGGTTTCTCCTTCTGTAATCTTTGTCCCTATGCCTGAAACTACATTCATAACATAGTTAAAAAAACAAAAATCACCATATATACAAAAAGGAAACCTAAAATTATCTACTTGGCATAGCAAGAAACAAAATTGTACATTTTAGGGGTGTTTGGGATTGTTTTTCCAAAACAGATTATGATTTTTGAAACTGAAACAATGTTTGGAAAAGCAATAATAAAAAAAGCATCTTACAAACGCAATACCAAACACCCCCTTAGTTAACTTGTGGCATATCTTGCAGAAGTGAGCGTAAAATAAATCAGAAACTATAAGATTTTGATATCAGTACCCAATATGATCCATTTACACCCCCTTCCCCCCCCCCCCNTTTAATCTTGAATTAAACCACTTTAGCTTATTTCCTACATTAGACATTCGAGCCCATATTAAAGAGTCAACGTCATCCTTCGTCTCCTCTATGCCAACTGATTCATAACATAAGTGGATGTGTGTTTAACAATGTTGCAAACGGATACTTAACATTAATTCTTAGGTATATACATAAACAAAGTGAAGAATATGCGAACCCTCATGCGTCATACCGATATATGTAAAATGAAAAAAATTAACCATTGTCTCTGTGAGACTTGCCTGTGATTGTTGCAAAAAAGTATAAGGGAAATTGGTTGATCAGGTGAGAGATGGAATAGCTGCCGCACGATGTATACATAATACACATGTCGTAATGCTGAGATTAAGTTTACAAAAAAACATTAGTAAAGCGGTATATAAATTGTATTGTATACTTAAAACTTAGAAGGATGAAAATTCACACATATAACTTTGCATATCATCTTTTTACATGATATAATTTTACTATGTTATCATTACAGGATTTTGATTTGATTGTTTTTTTAAAGAGTTCAGATGATCAATATCTTATAAAATCACGGAAATGATGATAAATTGTTGCAAGTATTAAGTAGTCTTAACGACTGGAACCTAAACGCTTTACTTGTATGTGATACTAATGGAAAAAAAAAAAAAAAAAAAAAAAAAAAAAAAAAAAGCCTTAGTTTGGATAATTACTTGCCTCCCAAAATGCAGTAGATAGTGTTTGGATTTGCGTGTCATACTTATTGACAGAGATTAAAAGGGCTTGTTAGTTGCTCCGAAACAAAATGCAGTAGATAGTGTTTGGATTTGCGTTTCCTACTTATTGCCAGAGCTTAAAAGTGCTTGTTAGTTTTAGAAAAATGCAGTAAGTTAATAAGTTTTTGAATAAGTTTTACTTAAACACCGGATCATTTGGGACTTTTTTTTAGTTTAAGACATTAAGATTCAACTTATACGAAGAATATGGTAATCAGTTAAAGAAATATGTTACCTTGTTCAACAATAGTGTTACTGAATATGATAGGTAGTAGATAGTAACGTCAAAGAAAAAGTTTACATCAACTACCCATGCAATGAGTTATATCATCCGCAATCGCCTAAATCTCGAGACGTTCTTTAAACCAATCATGTTTGACATCACTCTTTGACGATGATGTATTGCTCCTCATCTCGAACACGAAGTTCAGCACTACAACGTCACATGGACATCTGCAAAAATAAAGATTCAGTTCTACCTATTCGCATCTTGAAGTTCTAATCTTGAATGTATCTGAACCAACGAAGCCAATACCTTTAGATGATTTAATCCTCATAAGATATTAATGATAGTTACATCTCATTCATAGTTACGAAGTTCTGTAAAAAAGACCACCAACTATCATTTAACTTAATAATTCTAAAATGCTTATCTATCCGCAAAACCAAGCAGCCTTTAATTAAATCGTTATAAGGGGTTGTTTGGGATTTCTTATTAGAACAACTTGTAATATTGGATACTCTTATTTTGCATTCAACAGCCCTATATATGATTTGATTTTCAAATAATAGCAAAAATTAAAACTATTAAAACTAATAAAAAGTACCTTATTGCAAATAGGAAATAAAAAAGATGATCATAGAGCAATCCATAACATCTTCGATGTTTCGTTCAGTTTCTGCAGGAAATCGGTCGAAGATCAAAACACAATTCATAAAAAGATAATAATGAATAATAAACACCAAAAAGATATATTCATTTTGATTGTTTCGAAATACATGAAGCTAATCGGTAAAAATGCAGTAAGTTAATAAGTTTTTGGATAAGTTTTACCTTATTGCAAATATCATTTGCACCAAAATGATCCAAAACCCTAATATTGTTCTTGAAATACATGAAGCTAATCGGTAAAATTGTGAGGTTGATATAGATTTTAATTTTGCCCCAAAAAGATATATTCATTTTGATTGTTTTGATTCGATCCATTTGTTAGGGTTTATGATTTTGATATTAAACTTTCAAATCAATCAAATGAAGGTACTGATATGGATATTATTTTGATTCGATCCATTTGTTAGGGTTTATGATTTTGATAACTCAATTTGGCGGCCGGGGTGTGTGTGTGTGCAAGTAATTTTTAGGTTAGGTTTTGTGTAAAAGATGAAGTTTTTAGGAAAGGTGGTAAAATCTTTATGGCATTAAATATTTTATTGTGAGTGCATCCAGGCCATTAATTAAAATGAATTTACACGTGGCGAATTTAGAGCAATTTTGAGTTAGAGATTGCTTTTCAAAAGCTTGTTTTATATAGTTAGTAGATTACTACTACTGCTACTGCTACTGCTACTGCTATCGTTATCGTTATCGTTATCGTTATCGTTATCATTATTATTATTATTATTATTATTATTATTATTATTATTATTATTATTATTATTATTATTATCATTATTATCATCATCATCATCATTATTATTTTTATTTTTATTATTAAAATTTCATTTATTTATCTAATTATTTTATTTGTTATTAATAATTATTCTAGCTATTATTATTATTATTATTATTATTATTATTATTATTATTATTATTATTATTATTATTATTATTATTATTATTATTATTATTATTATTATTTATTCAAAGGTAAAATATATTAAATATAATGAAGAAGTTATGTACAAAAGATAGCACAAGAAGAGGAAAAAAAATAGGACAACAAACAAAAGGAACAAAACAGATATGGACACTCCCAAATCTGATAACACAAAGTCACAAACTGTAAATGACTAATTTTAATACCAACCAAGAGAAAAAGATCATCAACTAGGCAACCCCCCCGCCCCCCCCCCCCCCAACATCAGTCTTAGCAAAAAGACATGCTTGATCTAAATTCCTACACATACTCTGAATACATGGAACATTACAGAGGGACCAACCAATGTAAGTCCAAACATCACCATATGCATAAGAATCATAGAAAGCAAAATTACTAAAACTGAGAAAAAGGGTAGTTGCTAAAATAACAGAAGTACAAAATAACCGATGCAGTCTAGAAGTGTAGAGAAACTGCAATCCACAGATGTAAATGATAGACCAGCTCATGTAAATGATAGACCAGCTCCATATCTCACACCAGCATACTGATTTGATCTTCAAATAGTAAGAGCCAAGCCAAGCAGACATCACAAAACAGCGTAAAACCTTCAGATAGCTTAAAACAAATGAACCCAAATCAACCCAATTATCCTCAGAACTTAGCATCATCACTTCTAGTACAATCTTGAATTAGGATAAACACCAAATAAATGATCATCAATAAGCCCTTTCTCCTTAAAGAACCTTGCCAACTAAAACCCCGTGGGAAAAAAATTGTACAAGAATCATGAAAATCACCATTATCACAGTCAAAAACTTTGTTGCAGATCCAGAAACCAAAACATTTAAGCACCAGCAGATAACACAAAGAAAAACTATATACTCCCAAATCCCAATCTGACCCAGCTTCATCCAAAACTGACCCATATTCCAAAAAGTTCTGAGAATAACCTAAAACCAAATCAAACCTGGTGCAAGTACACAAAACTGTCTCAATCACCTATTCAATACGCCTCATAATCCAAAAACAAACAGCCAGCGCAGAAAGCCAGATTCGGTTCTGTAGTGCATAGCTTGCTATACTCCATACAACCAAAAAGCATGCCAGCGCAGAAGCTAATCCGGATTCTGTAGTGCATAGCTGATTGTTAAACGAAACCTCGCCCCTATCGAATACTTTGTTACAATTCCATAACCCTGTGCCCAAGCAAAACCAACAGACCCACATTAAGTCAACAAGTCTGTAATGATGCAAAAACCGGGCACAACTGTACTGCCACAAACTCAGAGTGAGTTTGTGCAGTCCCACAATCACCCAAGTTTCACATAACCCCTTCAACAAAGAGACCCAAACTACTCGAGAATGAAGAGGCCTGTAAGAACTCAAAAGAAGGTCTGAGTTTGCACAATGACAGTAAGTACAAAGATTCCAAATATAAAGCCGAATATCATGAACTTCCCCACTCTTCAACCTCCGTTTCAGAACATGACTCAAAGTGAAAGAATCATGGTGAAACTGCCACTTCTGCACATAATTGAATACAATCATGTACAAGACAAGAACAAAAATAGTCTTAAGTAACACCATCAGCAAACTCATTTTGATCCATACTACCACCACCATTGATGGGAATTTTCCAAGTATTAGCAGCCTTTACAACCTCACGAGAATGCTTAATTCTAAGACCCATCAACTTATGTCTCACGATATCCACAATAACACTGAAAACCCTCTCCTCAGTCCTATAATTGTTTTGAAATATTCGACCGTTTCTTTCTTGCCAAATACAGTAAACTGCAGCACCAAAGACCAATCGTTGAATCACGCTCCAAATAGAATTATTAGCAGTTTTAATAGACATTCTAGAAACAATCTCAGCCCAGATGTAAGATAAATCCTCCAGTTTAGATAACGGCTTAAGATTGTCCCAAATAATTCTAGAGAAGTTACAACTGAAAAATAAATGACTACGAGTCTCATCAGCAACATTACCTAATGGGCACAGGGTACTTGAGATGTTAAACCATCTAGAAATTTTGTCCGTCGTTTTAAGTCTTCCCCTCATAGCCATCCACAAAACAAAAGCGTGCCCTGGAATGCACTGTGAGAACCAGACCTACTTGTACCACACTACCTTAGGACAATCAGCTCTCAACGCTTTCCAAGCCTCCTTAACACAAAATCCACTTCCTTATTCTTCTTATTGACCCAAATAACCTTATCTTCACAATCATCAGTTAAGACCGGTACAGGAACATTAACAACTTCCCTAAATACATCATACCACTCAGGTGGCCATTTCCACCCATTCTCATCAATCCAAGCTACCACTTTGTCATTTAGATTTAAACCGTGAGCAGTAAGGAAATTATGTGAGATAAGCTTGCATAACTGACCATTAGTGTGCCAATTATCAAACCACACAGAACAGCTCAAACCATTACCTAACTTATAAGCGACAAACTTATGGATCTTATCTCTAAGTCTCAGAATTTGATTCCAGCTCCAAGAGCCATTAATAAACCTGACATTGTGCCAAATATTATTATTCTTAATCCTATACGCATGCACCCATTTAACCCACAACGATTCTTTCTTACAAAGGTGTTTGGTAATTAACGCCTCATTCATAAGTCTAAGGGGTTTAATACCAAGGCCACCTTGATTCTTAGGCTTACAAATATCTTTCCAAGCAATACTAGCAATCCCGCTTCTAATACCCCCACCAGACCATAAAAACTTCATAAGCACTTTATCAAACAAACATAAGTAGGGAGGATGAACATAGAGGCCCAACATACATGGAGCGAAGAAAGAACAGAAGTAATTAGTTGAACCCTACCCGCAAAAGACAGAGTTTTATTTCTCCAATCATGAACTCTGCTCTTAACTTTCTTTATCAAGACTCTGCAGTCACTATTACAAATACGTTTACCCGTTAAAGGGATGCCCAAATATTTCATAGGAAACTCTCCAACACTAAACGGCATAACAAGCAGAATCCTAGACTTAACTTCCTCAGAAACACTACCAAAAAAAGCTGAACTCTTAGCAGAACTAGGAAGTAATCCAGAAGACATGGTAAACTCATCTAAAGCCCTTCTTAATACACACGCCGATATTTCATCACCATGGGATAGTAACAGGAGATCATCCGCAAAACATAAATGAGTCAACAACTTTTTACCACATGCAATGGGTCTGTAATCCGAGACCTTCAAAGGAACCTGGATCTTAGGAATGAGAGAGATGAGATTAGCGTTGAATTCTCCAAGTAGCTTACCAGAACTAAAAAAAGTCTTTCACTGCTGCACACACATCATTCCCAACCACACTCCAGGCTGCTTTAAAGAACTTAGACGTATACCCATCTGGACCTGCCGCTTTATCATCGTCAATGCTGAACATAGCATCCTTGATTTCAGTATCAGTAACCATTCGAACCATATTATCAGCAATCATTGGATCAAGTTTTTTAGTAAAAAGCTCGTCACTATCATCAATGGAGAACACTGCATCTTCAACCCCCAAAAAATTCTGTTAATGGAGAACACTCAAAAAAAAATTGGAGTATTCATGTTAATGGTTTCTGTATGTATGTCCTGGCTAAAAACCCAACAACTGTATTACCCCATTTCTTACAACCTTCCTCCAAAATCGGATCCATTTTGGCAACAACACGACCATCACCAATAACAGAAACATGAACAAAATGAAGCTTATTGTTCCCACTCCCATTCTATAACACCCCCATTTTCGGATAGCAGCGGAATACGACGTGGGGTGCTATTTATCAGTCACATAGTACAAGTATAGTAAACAACTTTAAAACAAAGTCGTTTTTAAAACTTCACATTCGATAATTTATCAGAGTCAACAAGGTCCCAAAAGTTTTTAACATAGTTAAAAGATACATAAGTTTTAGAAGTTTAAAACATTATCGAATGACACTTTTATTTAAACATGAGCCATCATGTAGATATCCATTTCTTGCATCGCCCATCCAAGCCGAAAGTCACTTAAGGACCTGAGATAAAACATATTAAAAAGTCAATTATTATTATTATTATTATTATTATTATTATTATTATTATTATTATTATTATTATTATTATTATTATTATTATTATTATTATTATTATTATTATTATTATTATTATTATTATCATTATTATTATCATTATTATTGTTTTTATTAGTATTATAACTATTCAATAAAAGTTAATAGTGAACAATAGTAGTGAACAAACGATTAAATTAATTAATTTAAATTATTATTATTATTATTATTATTATTATTATTATTATTATTATTGTTATTGTTATTGTTATTGTTATTGTTATGATTATATTATATTATTATATTATTATTTATTATTATTATTATTATTATTATTATTATTATATCATTTTATATTCCATTCTACCCTTCCATTATTATTATTATTATATAGCGTATTTATTAATTATATATATTTTATTATTATTAAATTATATTATATATGTTGTGTTATATATTATTGTTTTTATTAGTATTATACACAAATTCAATAAAATCAACAGTCAATAAAAGTTAAATAGTAAACAAATGATTAAAATTATTTAATTTAAATTATTAATTTATTATTATTTTTTTCCAAAGGTAAAATATATTAAATAAAATGAAGTATTTTACCATAAGATAGCACACAAAAGAAGAACTTAAATTAGGACAGGCCCTAACCAATTCTGACTTTTGCCTAGAAAAGTGTATACCTAAAATTTTCAATGCTTGAAAATTTACCAAAGATGACCCTTTGGATTATTTAAAATTTTTAATAAAACTATATAAATTAAAAAAAAACATAATAAATTAAATCAAAACCATTTTAAGCAACCAAATAAATCTAAATTTTACAAGAGCCCAAATATGATCGCAATAATTTAAGTGGTCCAATAAAAGTTAAAAGCACCAAAATACCTATGCTAATGTGTCCACGCCTAAATAATATATATAATATATTATATATATATAATATATATAGCATATAATGTATATATATAGTATAATATATATATATATATATAATATAGTATATATAATATGCAATAACATTTAATTTTTTTTTGTGACAAGTTAAATAAATAAGAAGATAACTATTAAAACAATTTGGAAAAGATCAAATTGGTGATTGGATTGCCACAATCACAAGCTCAATCACATCCATATCCTTGATGTTGGAAACGCTACTAATATTCCAATCATTCCTTTTTTTTTGTTTTCTTTAACTGATTAATAGAACATAAACCCTAAAAACTCCACACAAAATTCATAACGACCCATTAAACCATTCCTGGAGTATTCTAAAAATTTTGGTGGCTTTCCCTTAGTCCAAAAAATATCACACAAAAATAAGTTTTGATGTTTTGGTAGCTGCTGTGTAATTCGTTTGTCGATTTATTGCAAAAAAACAAGGTAAATTCGAATTCCCCCTCATACCGAACCAATATAAAATTCGTGTCACTATTTTTCTCCATGTTCCTCACACATACGTGGTCTGTGAAGAAATGAGTTACAAGGTCGTGGGATTTCGTCGTGTGCTCGGTGGGGATTTTTCTTGGTTTGTTTATTGCTCCGCTAAAAAGTTTTATTTGCGTT
>LBNU01024274.1:38364-58617 GCA_014162995.1 Artemisia annua | reverse complement strand
GATATTTGACTTTGACATTGAACCTTTTGATTGCTGAATTGACACTTAACCTTTGATATTGAACTTGCACATTACCACTTCAGTATTTACCCAGGTATTATGTTTACGTTTTGTGGAGTAGCCACCACCAACATTGATGCACCCGAATGGTTATGTACTTAGCGTAGTGGAGAGATGCTACTACGCCGTCCTGATCTATTTTATCGACTGCTGTATGATTATTATTATTATATATATGTTATTGGCCAGCAGAGGGCGATGGATGCATCCTAGTTTTGTGTGATATGTGTGTGAGCTTTTGCCATTATGATGAATTGGACTGGATATACTACATGTGTGTGGTGATTGGGCATGCGTGCATGCGTGCATGCGGTCCCGTTCACATTTGGGAGCTGATCACTCCATTGGGATACTATATGTATGTGGATATTGTGTGTGGCCTGGGGGTTAAAATACTGAATCCTTTGACATTAACTTTGATGATTTTGACACTTATTCTTGATGACACTTTTTGGTACTTAACTTGATAACTCTTCGTACTAACTTTGATAATCTTTCTATACTCGACTTGAAAAATCTTTTGACATACCTTGACACCACTTGTAAAACTCTCTTGTACTTTCTCGATTATGGTATTATCTTGTTGTGCTTGTTTACTTTCATATCTGTTCACCGAGCTTTTAAGCTCGCCGCATTTCTTTTCTCATGCGGCAGGTTTAGTAGGAAGCTGGGTTATGGACGAAGGCTTTGCTTTTGGGCTTAGAGACTTTCACCTTGTAGCATTGGACTGGACTTAGAAGTGACTAGATATTATGAGATTGGGCTTAGTCTGAGTTGGGCTTTGTTTTGTATTTTAGCCTTTGTTTTTGTTTTAGTTTTGTTGTAACCTTGTATCCTTTGCTTATTGTATGAATCTCCGTTTCACTTGTGTTCTGATTTGACTCCATTATGAACACTTTAGCCCTTCTCGGGTTGGGGTGTTACAGTGAAGAAGTCTACAAAAGCTATTCTTGGAAAATTACTGAAGTACAATGCCTGGTCGACAAGGTGGTCCCTGATCCGAGGTTCCAGCATGAGGAAAAGGTGTTGAGTATCGGTTATGTTAAAGTGTTACTCCTAAGGTGGAAATTGTTGAATATTAGGAGTACACTTAACATATATTAGGGGTTTCAATGCACATTGTAATTAAGATTAGGACTAGACATAAACTAGGATTAGTTAGCTTGGAGTGCAAGGCAAGTTAAGGTTTGTATCCCTCATCTCTATAAATAGAGATGAGGGGGATGCTAGTTTTTCATTCTCCTTCCTCAATTGTAAAAGCTTTATTGGTATTAATAAAGGGTTCGTTGAGGTATATCGTGTGCATATTCTTGTTGGTTCTTTGTAGTCTCCCGTGTTTGCTACTTGTGCTCGATACTACTCGCGATCTAGCGTTCCGCGATCGAACTTCGGGTTTGTTGTCGAGGTATTTTCCAACATTATTCACTACCAAAACTGCCAAGTTTGAGCAAATTTATATTTTTGTTTGATATTTGAGTTGTACAATACAAGTACAAACAAATTAAGCTCAATAGTCAATATTAATAGTTAACTCTCTGCATAAATCAAACAAACTGCATATCTTTTGGATGTGGTTAAGTTCGTAAACTTGGTGCTAGCTTCTAATGTTTTCTTGAAAATAAGAGGTCTTTAGATAGAAAATAGCTACTATGGTTTATCACTATGAGCAGTAAAGGAGCTAAACGCACTGGTTGTTAATAGGTCAAAAGGGTTTACATGAAAATGGGTCAAATTTTTGGCCTAGGATAAGAAATTAACTTGATCATCAGCAAGAACCAGCAGGGAAATTCTCTTTTCTTTTTCTATGATATCGTACTTGCTTTAAAGTAAAATCAAAGTATATGATCAAGATGAAGTACGTCTCAAAGAAATAACTAGGCCAAAATCTTTCTTGAGTCCATTTTTATTACATATGTGGAAAATTCTTAGGCATGTTTATGGTGTGTGATCATGAAAAAGACCGGTTTTCTTTATATTTTCATAGAAGTTACCAAGAAATTCCTTTAGGAACTTCATTCCTTAAAATTTAAGAAAAAGGACAAGAAGTCGATTTCCGTCAAATTTACATGCATGGGATAGAATCGATTACAAAGTCAGGCCTGCGTATCTTCCTGAATACATACTTTGTTTATAAAATTAATAATTACAATAAGTCCCTACACGAGCTACGGATTCAAAAACACAAATTAATATGAACTCTCTGTTGCATCTTTGGCTTATAAAATAAAAATGGAGCTAATATACGTAGCAACTACAGCCATAACCGGAGGTATAATACTCATGGAAGTCAATAATTTCATAATCATGTATATGTTTATAGAGGGGGTTGTACTTACATGATTGTTATTTTTTTTGGGCACTGTTCACAGGTTCTTAATCTCGATATATCCATATCTCCAGGATCAGTATGATCAAACACAACTCATGCCATCATTCATACAAGAATCGATAAAAAAGAGAAACAAGAAAGATGGGTTGAACCCTTAATAATCTGATATGTATTAAACATGAAAGGGTTGCATTTGTTTACAGAATTTGATCCCTATTTATACAAGATGAAACGGTGTATTCACAAGGAGGAATACCGATTCTATATATCTAAACGATACAACCAATCTAAACATTGTAACCCTAGACTAAATAATAACCGTTTCTATTTAACTGCCATGTTTTCCTTGTGGGTTTGTTGGCCTGTGGCCCAAACCAGAAAAACATACAGGCTTTATTCATAATCTTTTTGGCATAATAGACATTATAGTCCAACAGTTCCTCCCTAATGTCGATATGCCAAAGTCTTCAATCTTCTTGTTGCTTGATGCTTTCTAGAATCTTGATGTCTTCTATCGTTTGATACAATTTCTGATTATTCCCACCATCATTGTTGTGATCTTCCTTAAGTCCAGGTTGATCATATCTTCATGGCTTTTGGTTTGAACCAGTGAAAAAACCAACAAGCCTCTTCAAATGGCATCCATTATTTCCATGGCTGCTCTCTTTTCTTCACATATTTTTTGCATCCATTATTTCCATGGCTGCTCTCTTTTCTTCTGCGATTTTAAAAGCATCTCTGATTTTGAATGATGATTTTAAAGACATGATTTGATTGTTGTTTGATCCCATAGGCTCTGATGCCAATATTCACAAGTTCTTAATCTCGATATATCCATATCTCCAGGATCGGTATGATCAAACACAACTCATGCCATCATTCATACAAGAATCGATAAAAAGGAGAAACAAGAAAGATGGGTTGAACCCTTAATAATCTGATATGTATTAAACATGAAAGGGTTGCATTTGTTTACAGAATTTGATCCCTATTTATACAAGATGAAACGGTGTATTCACAAGGAGGAATACCGATTCTATATATCTAAACGATACAACCAATCTAAACGTTGTAACCCTAGACTAAATAATAACCGTTTCTATTTAACTGCCACGTTTTCCTTGTGGGTTTGTTGGCCTGCGGCCCAAACCAGAAAAACATACAGGCTTTATTCATAATCTTTTTGGCATAATAGACATTATAGTCCAACAGGCACGACCCATGTGACAATTTATCTCTACTACACAAACCATTGCTTGTGCTCCAATTTCAACTGTTACTGCTCAACCCAACAACACCATGCGGTTTCTATGCAGATAATGACCGTCTTAAGATAGCTTTTGAAAGCTTAGGGATGTTTTATGATGGGGACAATAAGAGACAAATTATTGGTTCTGAGAACATATTAGGTTTGTTTGATGAGGACAAGCCAAGCATGGATGAATTGGAAAAATCGTTTAAGGCATTTGATACAAACAAAGAAGGGTACATAGATGCAAAAGAGTTGCAATTTGCGCTTTCTGAGATGGGGTAGGTACAAATATCAGAACGCGATTTTAGACTGATGATTGATGAATATGATGCCGATCAAGATGATAAGATTATTTTATGGAATTTTGAAGCTTATTGACGACGTACTGTTTATGATGATTATATTATATGCTTGTATATATCTCTGTTTCTTGTTGCATAGATTGTTTAATACTGCGTATAACTTTATTTTTTATTGAGATGTGATTTTTTTCCAACATCTTTGTTGGTACTGATAGCAGCCATGAATTTATGTCCTAACATGATCACCAGTTTCAGGGTACAACTTAATAATGAAAACCATATGGGATGTGTATTCTTGACCATCTCCAGTATATCCACCAGCACATCAAAGCGGTGTAAATGTATTTCTGCTTAACCATTTTAAAATACAGAATGAAGTACATATTTTAGGAAATATGAAGTGTTCCACTTCCGATATATATCAAAATGGATTACATATGAACAACAAGTATATGAGATACTAATGTATCTTAATCTTGGAGGGCATTTCAAAGTCATAAGAAATGTGTGTGCCATGAAGTCTAACCATCCAAAAACATGGAAGATATTAGCTTCGTTCAGCAATTTCAAGCCACATTTTATGTACAACATGAGTTATTTTGTGGTCCCAAAATTGCATATAACGGCACATCTCTACTTATGTGACAATTGCCTTTTATTGCTTTATCACCTTTGATATAACCCTTTTTTTTCTTTGCCTTACAAATGCTCAACAGGATTAGGCAAGTACCAAGTTTGGTGTATGTATTTAACATTGTAACCATTCATCATGGTACGAAATATACCTCGATTGTTGTTGTTGTCATGTGGATATGCCTAATTGAAATGGATCTTTATTGAGAGACACATCAAGCAAGCATAGCAATTGAAAACAGAAAAGCCATTGTCGATAAAATAACTGTGGAAAAGTTTTTTGGAATGCCATTAATATATAACATGCAATATAACTTGTTAAGAGATTCATTTTTAGGTTATTTTATTCTATATATAAACACGATTTTAATACCCGCCTTTTTAAACCTTCATTTTTTACACACACACATCTTGTGTGTTTCCTTCTCCCCTATTTTTTCTCCATCGTCTCCAAAACCTTTATAACTAAATCAAAACCCTAATTTTTTAAGTTTAATTTATCAGTCGATCTAATTCATCTTATATCATCCTATATATTATCTTCATGTTATTCATCATCACGTATTTGCATTAGATTCGAGTTTTGATCCGTTACAAAGCATGTGTTAAATTTGATTTGATTCCTATATGTTATCTTCACGTTATTCATCATCACGTATCTAGTGTGCAACACGGAAGGTTATCTTAAGGGAATACACATAGACACATTAGATTTAGAGAATAGCTGTAAACAGAAGAGAAGTTCAGACCTGTATATTACAGATTGCAAAGCATGTGTTAAGTTTGATTTGATTCCTAGTACTAAATCTCCTTAGGACATTTATTAAAAATATACACTTGATGTTCACTAATAAAAAAAATAAGTCGTACAAGAGTCCTAATCAAAATCCTTGTGATCTTGCCTAAACGTTCAAAGTGGTAATCACATAGTATTTCATGATTATTGGACGGGAAACCTACAAGTGTCAACATCAAACAACACTGAAAGTAAGTCACTTAGTTAACTCTTCATAAATTAAACGTTATGTTAACTAGAATCTATATGATCTAGGATGTTCTTATTATATGGTAAATGATCTACAATAATGAAGGAATGTTTTATGAGCACTTCAGCGATTCACCTGAATCGTTGTAAGCACACTTGAGGCATCCTATTCAGGAACGACATGTGGGGAAATTCGTAAGAATTACCTAGCACTTTGAGCTGGAAACCGGACCAAGGAGATTCATTTTATGAATCGATTCTTGACGTATGTTTATACTTGGATTTATCCAATGTATCGATATAGGTCCTTAACAGGATTCGGAGGTTAACTCTACTCACCTAAGATGAATGGAATCAAGACGCTTCATCAAAAACAATCACAGTGTAACAATTCTTTAAGAAAAGTCCACGAGGATCGATTGGCTTGTTATCATTATTATCTACCTTTCAGCGAATAGGTATCGATGAAGGAAGCCACTACCGATCCACAACCACCATATACATCAACATCTTCAACTCCACATACTCATACTCATACTCACACGACTCATCTTCAACAAGTTCAAGTCAAAGATGATCAAGACAAAAAAAAAACTACATTAACGTCAAGAAATTCAAAAGTTCAAAGAAAAGAGGAAAGACATAAAGAGTAAAGACCTAAAGACTAATGATAAGAAGTATCAGTAAGTTGGATAAGACTAAAAGACAAGAAATGAAGATATTGATTGAAGGCAAGACAAGGAAGAGATTTTATTGAAGAACATCAAGCATGAAAATATAATTATTTTCCGTTGGGAATTCCCATCAGTTTGCACTGGTAATTGTCTAGTTACTTAAAGCATGATCACTGCATCAAGTCTTTCTTGACTTAATTCATTTAACACAATTAAATGATGTGTGTACAAAACTTTTGTAAAAACATATTACTTCATTGCAAAAAGCTTTTAAGAGTAGTAAAAACTTACTACTGTAACAAATACAAGACTCTTGTCAATTAATGATCCAACCGATTGATAAACTCCAAGCTTTTGAGTAAAACTTTTCTAAAAGCTATTTATTGTAATGGTGAAAAATCATCCAAAGACTTTTAAAATAGCAAAAATCTTTTGAAAAAGTCATGCATTGCGGATACTCTTATAAACAACAATGCTATCTTTTAACAAATGAAATACTTAATAATAATTTGATCCATCAACTTTATTCACTCTCATTCAATTTATACAATATTCACACAAAAAATACGTACACACAAGGTAACACTACTATACTCAGTTGGCGTTATACGTAAATAATCGTCTAATAACTTGTAAAGTGTGTATTGGCAAGTGAATTCATAGACTATTAAAAAATGAAATACCATTAGACGTTTTATTCTCTATGTATACTAAATCACGAGAGCTAGGCCGACCATTTCAAATATAAAATTGCAAAATCCATTATAATATTGTTTCTTCTTTTGGGTTGTTGTTGGCCCGTTTCTTCTTGCCTACTAAACGAAATAAACTATGCCCAATATGGAATTGGTAAGCATGTGAAATGTGAAGTTGACCGATTATGCATCTATCACAATTGATTTTTGGACACATTTGAATATTTGTTTCGTAGGTAACACAAGGACATATTTGAAATATCAACTTACATGATCAGGTTATATGATAACATTTTACTAGGTTAAAATTTTCAATTACCTTTCCTTTTTACGATGAAAACTGCGTTATAATTATTTGTCCTACTACGTTAGTGTAGTTCACATATAAGCTTGGCCCAGCACAATTATACATCAAATCATAATTACAAAAAATACAAAACCAACTTTGCACAAAAGTTATCAAAAAAAAAAAAAAAAAAAAAAAAAAAAAAAAAAAAAAAGTCCTTTGCAATACAGCAGGTATTTCCTGCTTGTTCTAAATAAAAATACAAAGATGTTAAAAAGTAGTAATATCCTTAATGGGCTTTGACTTGACTCAATAAAGACGCAACAAACTTTTAGAATCCATTTAGCAAATACATGCCTATAGCTTAAAAATTGTGCCCTAGCAACCATCTTCTGTCGTATATGTATCGGCCACACATTAACCCTAACGGAGGTGGGCAACGGTCCGCCGCGTTGCGGCGGAGCGTTGTTTCGTTAATTATTGCACGGTATTTTTTTTTGTTAAGTAGAAAGTGAGTCAGGTGTTCGGTGCGGGGTTAAAAAGTCCGGAAAAAAAATTTGAAACGGCGTGGTTCTTGATGGCGTTTTGCGGCGGGGCTCGCTAAATATATGTTTGATAAAAGTTTAAAGTAGTTTTCGCAAGCCATTGTATAGTAGGGGGTATGTTTCGTAAATAGTGTTTTGAGCTGTTTTTTAACCCATTATATAGTAGAAGGTATGTTTTGTAAATACTATTTTGGGCTTTTACCTTGGGCCACGTGAGGTTGCTGTTGGGCAAAAAAAAAGTCGGCAGCCCATGTGACGGCAGCTTGCGTCATCTGTCCTCACATTAATATATATAGTAATTCACCCCCTTCTCAAATCTTTCATCCTCCTCCATACAGTCTTTTTTTATTTTTGTATCTTTTGGTTTATATTCTTATTTTTTATAAATCTTATTGTTAAATCTTTTTTAATCTCATTATTTGATCAAAATTTATTTGTTTCTATTTGCAAATGATGATAACAAGACAGGGACATCAGAACTCCAAATTTATTTTGGATTTAATGTTGGACTAAGTCTATAATGGGAATCTCTTTGATGCAATTCTTTTAACAATTTTTTTACATTTGTTTGTAATGTTGTTTTTAAACCTTTTACAGTTGTTTGCGACTTTTTTTTTACAGTTGGGTCTACTATTGATTTCTGCATTATTTATTCCTATATTTTTATTTGATCCTAGTTTGTTTGTTTTTATGTTGCAAATGATGATAACAAGACAGGGACATAACTCCAATTTATTGGATTATTAATGTTCGACCAAGTCTATAATGGGAATCTCTTTGATGCAATTTTTATTGTTTTTCAGCAAATTTTTGTACTTTCTTGTTTATTTATCTGCTTTACTTTTGATGGTTATTGCCCATGATGGTTTATAAATGTACTTTGAGTAACAAATTAGCCTGATGATAGATTCAAAAGAACGGAGATTTGAATGGACTTTGTAGAAGCTAAACAAGTTTGCTTGTTGGGCTCCAAAGTAGTCAATATGTAAAAGCTTTTCTACCTTTGAAGATGAAGGCTTATTTTTAAAGTGTTCAGTGCATAGCATAAAATTGCTACTTTTTTTTTGTTTATTTATTTTTTTTAATGCTCATATTGGAAATTTACCAAGTATTTGTGTACAAAAATCTCAATATGGTAAATTGTAACTTAATGATATTGATAGTATAATTTAAAATTTTATAGTTACATTGTAACTTAATGATATTGATAGTATAATTTAAAAATTTATAGTTACATGTTTTATTAAACGGTTAGTGTTGCATTATAATGCATAGCCTTTTGCAACCTCACGGTCAAACAAATCAAATGATGCAGTTCTTGTGCTAGACCAGAACTACATCATTTGTTTTGATAGGGGTACCAATAACCATGCCGTTATTTTGTTTATGAAGTCCCATTTTATTTCTACTTAAATAATGGTGTGCGGATATTTTCATAGAAGATATATATCCAAAATATATCACCGGATAGTAAAGTATTTTTTGGGTAAAGGGGATTACCTCATTAAAATATATTAATCACAAGAACAGTTAAGTACAATGGAATGTGGTAGAGATACCACATTAACCTCAAGCTATGCTTGAACAACCATTAACACGTTTGAGACAAGCCACAAAACGAGAACCACTAGCTAAATACGCCATCTAGAACACATAATAAGAAAAAACCACTTCAGAGAACAAGTATCAACAAAAACAACCAACATCTGCACATGAGGAGAATAACACGCCATCTGAGACTGCTTCATTAAAAAATCTTCCCAAGTAAAACCCAGTGTTGCAAAAATCGGCCGATTAATCGGCGATTAATCGCTAATCGGCCATAGACCTTGGAGAGATTCACAAGGTAATCGGCCGAGTCAAGAAAATCGGCCGATTAATCGGTTAAAAATCGCTAATCGGCCATGGACCGCCTCAGTACCGATTTATGATTTTTGCAACATTGGAAAAACCTAGTGGAAAAAACCTTGGAGAAAGAAAAAAGAGTACAACTCTCATTTGACACTCTACTTTAAGAATAACCAAAGCTGAGCTCACTTCCAAGCGCCATATAAACACCACCAGACGACAACAACATCAAAGGAACTTGAATCATCAATAATTAGACCGGATGATGGAATTAGGCAACTTCCAACGATGCAAGAATACCTCCACACTATTCGTCTTCTTAAATTTACATGAAAAAAGCTTGAGACGGACGGTAGAATTGATCACATCAATAACTTGATCCTTAGATCTCTTCTGATTCTTGAAAAGCCTATTATTTCGTTCTTGCCAAATGAAGTAACAAGAAACCGCGAACACAAGCTTAACGATAACACTTCTAGCTGACCTTTTCCTTGACACGGGAGAAAGAAGACCCACTATCTGGCTCAAGGACGATGGCATGTTTCCAACACCCGTATAAAACTTCAAGTGATCCCAAACCTAAAAAGAAAAAATACATTCAAAGAAAAGATGGTCATGTGAGTCAAGTTGACGCTTGCATAAAGGACACTGAAGTACGTTTAAGTTAGTATTGCTACTAATATCCCATTGCCTCAAGGAATCCTGGGTCTTCAACTTACGATTAATAACCAAGCACAAGTTAATCGCATGGCGAGGAATATTGTGTGAGAACCACACCAAGGCATGCCTCATCACCTCTAGGCCGAATGCAATCCCAAACAGTAGCAACCGAGAACCCAAAATCAACATCATTGTGGTCATTATGTTGGGATAACGAAAGTTACACCGTAAGAAACAAAAGTAGGAAAAAAATTTTGGGGGTTGCACATACCACAAAAACGGCAGTTTTGAAATCTTTTTGCACTTCGTGACCTAAAATCGGGTGTAGCCCGTGCCACACCCGGCATACATGTGGGTCCGTCCATTATTATGGTCTTTCCACACTAACTGGTCCAAAGTATTAGGAACAAGACTCGGAACCATGATCATATAAAGGGAAGGATATTTCAGATGCCATTCATCCGACCACAACCAACTTCCATTGCCAATTACATCATTAACCTTAGTAGACATGTCAAAACCTGCACTATGAACGTCCCAAGGCACGGGTTGGGGTCAAAGTTTCTCCGCCAATTTGCACCTTTTAAAGAACATTCTCTAGTCAAGTTGCGATTGTGATCGAAGTGGTATAGAATAGTTCAGACAAAAGCTATATAACTATTAATGACATATTGTGTTCTAGGATGTTCATAAACTACACTTCATTTCATTCTGGACATTTAAAGAGCAAGCTGCTTCGATCTTTCCATTTACTTCGACTGAATTATCCCATGTTCATCTAATAAATCTATCGGAAGGAAAAGAGAATGTAGAAGTTATGAATAAGAGACGGTAGTAGCAGTATGCGTGATTGTGACTACCATGATACAATATTACAATCCCCGCGCTTGTGCCTTGAAGCCTGTCATTTTTTATACTAGTATTTTCTCTGCTGTTATTTCCTATTAAATTCTGAAAGAGAATCGAGAGTTCTATAAAACTTATAAAGTTATAGGTTTAATTATCTTTGCATAATAAAAAGTGAGTAATCTATATTTTCTTCCTTTTAACAACATAGATTGTGGGATTTGTGGGACGTTCTTGCTCTTATATATTCTTCTATCTAGCTTCCAGTTTGCAGGCAATAAAGCTTAATGTATTACACTTTTTTTTGTATCATTAATGTCTTTTTCCAACCGAGGATGAACTTGAATAGAACTTTGCCATATATTTCGAATATAAGGTGTGATGCTTGAGTTTATTATACTATGGCGTAGAGCAATTTGGTCTTCAATCAACTACAACCAAATAGTAAATAGTATATAGTTTTTTTTGGGTAAAAGGTCAAAAGACCCGATAAATAAATATTAAATAGTATATAGTTTACACACAAGTGCACAAGATGGTTTTGTATTCTCATGTAACAAATCTTGTAATTAAGCACACAAGATACTAATTCTCATATAATATTCCAATTATCACCGTTAGGTTGTGCCAACTCAATACCTAACTTATATTATGGCCCCACCGAGTTCCTCACTTTTAGGGTTCTTAGCCAATAAGGATTTGCCGTGTAAGCATGTCGTTTTCGCTGCTACATGTTTGCGGATGTGAAACAAGGCCCACAAATAATAGTCAACCTTCGCCTCGGTGTATTAAGAGGCACAGAAGCCACCACGAGTTTTAAATTAAACAGATACACATTTGTTAGGTATACGTTAGATATTAGATGAAAGATAGGATATATATTTGGGGACAACAAATGTATGATTATTCAACTCTTAAGGATATCGTTGTGTTATTTTATTTAACTCGATCAAAACGTGACTGAAGCTTTATAGTTTTCCCACAAAGCATTTCAGAACTTTACAATTTCAGTAATGATATTGAGATAAGCTAGACCCATAATCCCATATACAGACTAATGTTCACAAAGTAATTTTAGTACTTGTTTACGTTTCATTTAGCTTTTGCATCTATGCGAACGAACAAACTAGAGCTCGGTTGGTTTCACTTTCATGCGGAAAGTTAGTTCTAGACAAGATGACATTGCAAGAAAACTGTTTATTCCTAAGAGTGGAAGGATACACTCTCACGACACTGATAACTCAACTTAAACATTGTCTTCCACGTACTATCTTTGAGCCACAACGAACTAATTAGTGGTTGTTCGCCATCATTGTCTTTTGAATAGTATCATAGCAACATAAGCTTGAATCTTTAATGAAAGTACTATGTAAACCAAGATTTAAATATTACTTTATCAGCTAAGATTAGAAGTTTTTGTTTGAATATAGAAAAGTAATCAACAACTTTGTTTCCAAAAAGGGAATGGATTAATACGTGTGATCAGTGCCAAACTTTCCTGTGCAAAAATATTCAAACGTCATCAATGATGTCATTACTCATTAGTAGGATCTTATTACAGTATAATATACAGACTACGGAGTACTTATCTAAAATCTAAACGAGCAATAAATTCATGACTGTCAATTTATGGTTATGGTTTGACTTATTTGAAGCAGACAATTTACACGAGATTGATAACATCTGTACGTTGACAATTTTGCACAACATCATGTGGCGGTTGACAAAACCAAGTCAAATGAAACATGTTTTGTGGTGTAGTAGCCAAATGTAAGAATACGCTCAACTTTATGTAAGGCATGAATTGAGGTATATCGAAATGGCAAAAAAAACCATTAGCTGATAGGGAATCCAATTCGATATCCCCGATCCTAGTTTGGCCAAAAATTCTCGAGTTGACATCATCAGGTATTTGTACAGGTATAAAGGATTCCAGATTGAAAGCGGGGACGGGGTACTGATAGGGGTTCGAATGTCCATATGATCCTTGAACTCTTCCAGATTACTTCTACAACATAAATATGCTTTATACACAATCCTAGCTTTACTATGTAGTCATGTGTTTAATAGAGGTTGCACAAAGTGAATTCCTTCCATATAAAAGTATTTTATTTTACGATGTGTTCTTGAGTTGTAATTTGGGGAGAAAGAAAATGATTATTATTAGGGGGTGTTTGGTCGGGGAATTTGAAATTCCGGAATTTTGAATTCTAGAAAATTTAAATTCTTGAAAAATTTAAAATTCCGAAATTTAAAATATCTTCGCATGTTTGGTTGACAGAAATTTATAAATATATATTTTTTTATTTTTTTAATATAAATTTTATAACTATTCTATATAAAAGTTTATAAAAAAAAGTATAAAAATAAGTTTAAAAAAATATTTATAATTTTTTTTTTATAAAAAGTTTATAAAAAAAGATATAAAAAATTTATAAAAAAAATATTTAAAAAAGTTTATAAAAAAGTTTATAAAAAAAGGTTTATAAATAAAATTTATAAAAAAAAAAGTTTATAAAAAAATCATAAATATCTCATTTAAAAGTTTATAAAAACCAATACGAAAAAAAGTTTATAAAAATTTCCAAGTAAATGAAAATTCTTCACTTTGTGAAGCCATTTTAATTTTCCCCATTTTGGCAATTCATATAATTTTAAATTCCCCCATTTGTGTTAAAATGCAAATGCCATGAATTCCCCCAATATACCCAACTAAACGGCAGTTTATTATGGAAAGAAACGCATGAAAGAAAATAGAATTAGATAGGAAAGGGCGGGTTTTTTTTGTGGTATAATCTTCCTGCCAATTTTGGGCGGAAAGGGAACTAAGGTATTTTAGTTGGTGAAAGACTAAAATGCCCATTCTTTTGAAAGATTGTTGCAGGAAACAATGGGCAAGATTGTAATTTGGCCTAGCTATTTTCCTTTTCATGTGGTTTAAGAGCATAACTCAAGAACACATCACTGTGTTCGAACTTTCCTTTCCTTTCCTTTTTCTGTTTCTCTTCCCTTTCCTGTTCTTTTTCTGTTTCTCTTCGCGCAAACTGAAGAACACAGCGTTAATCATCACATCAGAAGTTTAATAGTTCAAATTCAAATACTTGATTGGACGATCTAATAGAATTGGAATAACCGTAAAAACAAAATCATGAAATTAGATATCTAATACAAGAGAGCAAGGTGCGGAGATGTAATTGCGTGTAGTAAACTATGTCGTGTCAGCTTTTGTCCTATAACATTTGTATAATAAAAACACTTTGAAAAATACCTTGTTCCGCCATATTTCTTTGCACCGTTGTATTACTTACGTCACTACAGTCTAAGGTGAGTTCATAGCCCCAACTACTAACTATAGCTTAATGTGGGTTCAATCAGTATTTTTTTTTTTTTTTTTTTTTTATTCTCTTAAATAAACAAAACACACTAAAACATAAATTTAAATTTTTTTAAAGAAAAATAAGACACAATAAATGTGATAAGTATTCTTTGGAAATAACTTCAGAGACTAAAGGGGTGTTTAATTTCTACTTAATTGACTTAATATGAAAAAACCTGAATTAATTAAAATATAAAAACTGTTTGTTTGTAACTTAATAGAGAAAAATGACTGAAAATATTAGGTACTAAAACTGAGGTTGTCTGTATTAAGTCATCTCTTAAATAAACATGACTTAATAAAAAATTTTAAAAAACAAGCTGTTGTTAAAGTTCATAAATTTCAAAAATCTAAAATGTAATATTTATTGTGAAAAACCGAAAAGGGTTGAATAGCTTTGGTCTTAAAAGCTTAGTTTGAAGCTTAATGTGAACCAATAATGACACTATGTAGTAGTAGTAATAATAATAATAATAATAATAATAATAATAATAATAATAATAATAATAATAATAATAATAATAATAACAACAACAACAACAACAATAACAATAACTATAATAATAACAATAACAATAATAATAACAATAACAATAATACACCTCCAACTGTGGGCGAAATTGGCGAAATGATAGATCTAGGGTTTATACCGTATTCTTCTTCACTCCACTGTTGATTCATACAGTGTATTTGCATTTTATTATTAATCCAATCTTATTCTCTTTCATTGCTACTGTAGATCCTTGTTTTGTTATCATTGATTTCACCTCAAACATCCACCCTTATTAACTAATTTCATTTTTCCCTTATTTCCCCCTTTTCACTGTTTAACGTTCCACTCTTATTTTCATCTCGTTTCTTCTGGTTTTAACATGATTTTGAGCTTCTAATCATCATGTCAGATCCAAACCTTGAATCCAAACCTAATCCATCCTCTCATAGGATGGATTCAGTTTTTAAACCTAAGAAAACAACAAGGACTATGAATCCACTTAATAAATCCACTTTGAGGCATGCTAATTTGGTGAATAATACTCCTAAGAGTACTTATCAGAAGGTTGATACTAGGTCGGCATCAAAAGGGAATGGTTCTGCTATTGATATAGAGGATTTGGTTTATGAGGAGGGGGTTTCTGAGTTTGTGGAGGGTAGTGAAGATTTGGGTGAAGTTGGTATGTGTATGGATGATGTGGGTAGTGCTGGAGGTTCCTCTGAATTAGGTAAGAATACTTCTGCTAATGCTAATGTTTGTGTTGATAGCCATAAGGATTATAGTGATGAAATTGCTACTAGTTTGAAGTTTGGTTCTGTGCCTGCTAGTAGTGTCGAATTGAATAGGTCTAGTGGTATGCCTGTGTCTCATAGCAATAATGGGGTTGAATCTGTTTATGCTACGCTTGCTTGTGATAAGAATGGGGCTAAGCAATCTAGTGGTAAGGATAGTTTGCCTGAAATGCCGGTACGTTTTGAGGAAAATTCTGTGTTGAATCCTAAACATAAAGCTGATATACCTAAAAGTCCTTCTAATGTCAGTATTAGAGATGTACGGGTTCCGGGTATGTTTAAACTTAATGGGAATGTTAGTGGTTTAAGTAAGGGTGATGGTTCTGTTAGCAATTTTGAGGTTGGGGAGAGTAGTACTGTTAATAATACCGTTGTGAAGGAGAATGTTGTGGAAAAGAGTAATAGGTATTTTAGAGAGGCTGTTGCTAGAAGTTTTGGTGGTGATGGTAAGAATAAGTTGCATTATGTTCCTCCATCTATAATTGGTGAGGGTCGGGAAGTGGTGATAGGCGTAGGAGCAAAGTACAAGCTCGAACCACGGGTATCGTCGTCCCAACGAGCGTTGAAATTGATCTAGTCACTCAAGTCGTGAGTTATATGAGATGAATGGGTTGAAAAGAGTTGAATTTGTTTTAATTATACTACGAAAGTTTTGCATAAAATTTAAATGAAATTAAGAACAATAAGAAAGGGAATAAAATTAACCATGAAAGAAAACATGAGACTAAGTGAAGCGAAAAGGAAATAAAAGTTTAAACTTAAGAAAGGATTAAAGAAAATGTTTTTGTTGTTTTGTATTTAATTAACGAAAGAAAATTAAACTAAGTTAAAAAGTTCAAAAGAAAATTCGACAGAGTAACGGTAAGAAATGGATAAAAGAAAACTCCACTCGATGAACGATGGAGTGCAAATAAGCCTAGCTCGGCTTGATAAACGAGACACGACAATAAAAGACTAAGACTCGAAAACTTGAAGAAAACAAAAATCTAAACTCGCTATGAAGACTAAACCTAAACTTGCTATGTGTATGAAAAAGGAAACTCGCTAAGGATCTAAGACCAAACTCGCTACCTAAGGGAAATACCAAACTCGCTAACAAAACAAAGGAGTCAAACTCGCTAGACCTAGGTTTTAAAAAAAACAAACTCGCTAAGGACCAAATTAAACTCAAACTCGCTATCAAATTGAAATATGATACTCGCTAGGCATAGGAAATGAAACTCGCTAGGACTATAGACAACCAAACTCGCTACCAACCTAGGTGTGATACCATACTCGCTACACTAAAACTAAAACCATACTCGCTAGATTAAAAGGAAAACAAACTCGCTAGGTTAAAAGGAAAATGGCAAACTCGCTATGGCTTAATCACAACCAAACTCGCTACTAGCCAAGATTAAACTCGCTAGCACAAAGGAAAATAGCATACTCGCTATGTAAAATGGGACATACTCGCTATAAAACCCTAAAATACTCCAAACTCGCTATAAAACCCTATGACCTACTGGATTAATTTTTTTACGTAAACTTTATTTAAAAACTTAATAAAAACTCATTTAAACTCAATATTAAGCAAGACCAATACTCAAAATAAGCTATAGAAGACTAAACTAATCAAAATAAGCAAAACATATTCCTAGGGCTTGTAAATGAAAAGCTAGTTTAGACTCAAAATAAAGATTAAAAAGCTAAAGATAACAACTTTAAAACTTGTAAATAAGCTAAAACAAACCAAAACAAAAGCTCTCACAAGCTAGCAAAACCCAAATAAGCTCAAGTCATAATCNNNTTTAGACTCAAAATAAAGGTTAAAAAGCTAAAGATAACAACTTTAAAACTTGTAAATAAGCTAAAACAAATCAAAACAAAAGCTCTCACAAGCTAGCAAAACCCAAATAAGCTCAAGTCATAATCATAAGGCACGAAAATTTCTTTTCATGCAAAGGTGGTGCAAGACGTTTATGAGCTTATATTGAATCAAGATAGAAGTAAGAAGCTTGAATAATAAGATGAAAAGCAATGAAGTAAAGGTAAGTAAGCAATACAATAAGCAAGTAAAAAGCTTTAAGACTTAAAGAAAATTTTGCATTAAGAAAACATTACACTCCAACATTAAGAAAAACTAAAAACTAACATAAAACTAACTCTCTCAAAAATGAGGTTGAGGGTGGTATTTAAGGATCCCATGGGTGGATTCCTTTTACATCAAGCCCCCTACATTCTTATAAGTTCATGAAATGACACATAAACTTTCATTATACTAGCTAATAACTTCTAAAAAGTAAACTTAAGTCCTTGTAATCTTGAGGAAATGTGTTGACGAGTCTTCAAAAAGTCTTCGATGATATAAAAGTGATCACTTGCTCGAATTTTGGAAGCTTATATAATATAATCATCTTTAATCTTCGGTTAAGTTTCTCTTTCACATTCTCGAGCCTTTAAGTAATGAAAACTTCGTCACGGGCTTTTCTTGAGTGAATATCAACTTTGACTCGGCTTCTTGACTCTTTTCCACATCTCGTGCTCTTTTCGGGCTTTTATGTTGCATTTTGTGATGTTTTAGCAATATCCACACCTGCACAGTCATAAACACAAAAACACGATATCTTTGGCTTTTCGCGTTAGTTTTTGGTCTAAAATAGTCTAATAATGGTGAATAAAAGGTATGTGAATAAGCACATACCAAGTGGCTAGGATGGATCCTATTTTATATGAAGGGTGTAAAAGGTGGGATAACACTGTGGTTGGCTTCTTCGTTGGTTACCGTATGAATTATGCAGATTTGGTCTACCACTTGAAAAGAATGTGGCGATTGTTTCAGTTGGAAGAGGTAATAATGAATCCTAATGGCATGTGCTTTTTCAATTTTAAGTTTAAAGATGGGTTGGAAATGGTCATTGAAAATGGACCATGGTTGGTTGACAAAAAACCGTTATTTGTGAAAAAGTGGGAGCCGGGTCTATGTGTGTCAAAGCCAGAGGTTAGTAAGGTACCGGTATGGGTTAAGATTTATGATATTCCTTTAGAAGCTTGGAATTTTGAGGGTTTTTAGCATTTAAATTTTATAGAAAAAGTGATGGTCGGTCTCATATGTAATATAGTGTGTCGTGTAGGTAGAATTAGTCATTGGGCCTTGGACTAGTTAAGCTAATATGTTATAAGTTAAGACTTAAGTATAAAACCAAGTCCAAGCCCAAGCCCATAAAGCCTTTAGGGTATCCACGAATTGTACTATATATCCACCTCAAACTCTCATTTGAGGTGTGTGCTTGTATGTGTTTTATGTGTGTTTTCTCTAATAAAAGTCCTATTACATACGCCTCATATTATACATCAAGTCACCATCTTTCTCATCTCTTTTCTACATATTATACGTGATTTAGATTGATAAAGTTGTGATCTTTACGTTATAACAAGTGGTATCATTCGCCAAACAATGATTTAGGAGGAATTTGAGTTGTGGTTTTCGTATTTTTTAAGCTTTTCTACATGTTTTTCTCTAAAAAGTTTGCAAATTTCTTGTTCTTTTTGTGTTTTTAACACTTTTTTAAACTCTTTCTCAACAAGAAAGTTTCAATTTTTGATAAAATCAAAGGCTTAATTAATTCTTCTTTGTTTGACTTGATTTCGAGAATTTTAAAATATTATTCATAAATCATCAGTTACAAAATTCCTTGTAGTTTTGTGTTTTAACTTTAAAGTACAAAAATCTTGATTAAAAAACGTGTATTGGGGTGTGTTTTTTGAAAAACAGAAAATTCTGCCAATATTTTTACCACTTACTCGAGATCCCAAACTTAATTGTATCGAGACTCTTATACTGCTGTCTGTGGTGTTTCGTTTGATTACTCAGTGCTTTTCTCTCTTGATATTAGAAAAGAAAACACTTCACTTGTGTGGATAGTTCGTTATGTATAATCTCGAAAACTTGGTTATTTGTTATTCGAAACTTGAATTTTATCGGACTTCCACAAAAAGTTCGATAATGTCTACTATGTTAACAAAACTAGACTTTTTAATCGAAATCTATTCAACTTTTTTCGAAACAATACTTTATTCTCATCAGATCCAGATCTCGATAAACTTGACTCCATTCTTTCGAGAACATTTATCGAGATCTTTGTACTTTATCGAGAACCTGGATTTTATCCGAGAACTATGGAAACTTTATCGAGACTTATGAATATGTCGAAAACTTGGGAAACTTGGTGATTTTTGACGTCTAAACTTTAAACGCTATATACTTTTGATCCGTAACCTCTCGTTTTGACGAGAATACCTGTCAAAAACGACCGTGAATCGAGGAATACAGCCACGGGTCTAAATCCTCTCCGAGAAGAAGTTATGAAGGTTTTAAGTTTTCAATACCGATTTTTACTAATCAAATTCAACACCAAAACTATACTCCTTATTTCGTTGGAACGATTCCTAAATTCAACTTTATCAAATCATCACACTGATATCCATAATGATCTTAA
>LBNU01024274.1:0-37116 GCA_014162995.1 Artemisia annua | reverse complement strand
GCATCTCATTCAACTTGGTTTACCTCGTGAGATCTTTGCTGCGGTCGACAGTTGTCAATCAACTTATGCTATGTGGGAACGAGTTAGAAGACTTTGTCATGGAACAGAAATTGGACAACAAGATGTTGAGAACAAGCTTCTAACAGAATGGGAGAACTTCACGTCCACAGCAGGTGAACAGATTGAATCATACTACACCAGGTTCTGTACCTTGATGAATGAGCTGATTAGAAACAAGTTGGAACCACGACAAATTGTGACAGACATTAAGTTCATCAACAATCTACCAGAAGAATGGGGTCGCTATGTCACAATTGTCAACTAAACCAAGAATCTTCATCAGGTAGATTATGATCAACTCTATGACTTCTTGAAACAAAACCAAGCTGAGGCAAATGAAGTTAGGAAGGAAAAGTTGGCTAAGAATCATGAGAAAACACGTGCTTTATTTGAATCGTTGTTGAATAATTGTCAAATTGAGATTGAGAATGTTAAAAAGGTCAATCGCGAAACTAAGACCGCAAATGCTAAATTGACCACTGAGCTTGCGAGATACAAGGAAAAACAAAAAGCTTTTCAATTGCACACACAAAGGCTGTCTGAATTAGAAACTGGTTATCAAAATTCTGTTTCAAGGGAAAAACATTTGCAAATAAAATATGATACACTTGATGTTAATTTACAAAAGCAAATTAGATCCCTAAATGCGGAAATTTCTGATTTACAAAACCAACTTTCTAAACAAAAAACAGCTTATACCAATCTTCAAAAAGAACGGGATGAGTTGAAAAAGGAATTTGCAAAGAAAGAAGATAAGCTTTTGGAAGAAATCATAGAGTCAGAACATAAGATTGCAAAACTTGAAGATTTGTTGGTTAAAACGGGTCATTCAGCACAAACCAATAAAATGCTTTCAAATCAAACAGATCCGATTTACCACACAAAACATAAAATGGCTCTTGGTAACAAAACGCCTTGTAATCTCAAGAAAGCTCAGCAAGAACAGAATGTGATTTACAATGCTAATGTGATATATGAGAAACATGATCCTCCTTATGTGCGTGATTATGATGATACAATAGCTCATGCGGAAGAGAGTCAAAATAAAATGAAACAAAAGAACCCAGATTTAAAACCAATTGATTATAACAAATGGAACGAACTTAATGGAATCACTTTTGTCCCTCAAAAATAAACACCAAACGTTTCCAAATCATCGATTTTCAAGAAAATGCTTTCAAAACCACAAGTTGTCTCTAAAAATCTTTCAAAAATGGAACAGATGTCGTCAAACAATCCTTTTAACACAAGTAAAACTAGAGGCATACTTGATGATGTGAAAAAGAGAATCAAAGTTCTTCAAAGCATTGTTGATTCCAAAACAACAATCAGTATTGAAAATTGGCACTCGAGTTTTCATAAAGAACAGAAAAAGGTGTTTCAAACAGAAATTACAATCCCACTGTATAACATCAGTGCGAGAGTAATACATCTTGAAAATGCTTTGTTAAAAGAAACAAACGACTTTGTCAAGGACCACAAATCCCTGGTAAAGGAAGTTAATGAAACTCGTGAAAACATGAAACTTTTGGATAGATTAAATGACTCTCTCTTCGAAGCTGTTATGTCTACTGATGTGATGTCTATTGTGTTGCAAACATATTCTGTTGAGGATGATGAGAGACTTCGAGCTGAGACCTCCGCACTTGTTTCAAAATATGAAAATGCTCTTATTAAACTTGAAAAAGAAAACGTGTCATATTTTAAACAACTTGATCGAAAAAAGGAAGAATGCAAGTATGACAAATTGTCGTATGAGCGTGATTTCAAGAAGTTGCAAGAGCAAAATGATCTTTTGAAGTCTCAGCTTGAAAGTTTAAAAGGAAAGGGTGTGGAAACTAAGCTTGAAAAACCAAAGACTTCGGAGAAACCAAATGCTTTTAATCCGGTTGTAAAACCAAAAATGTCAATTTCTCGGTTTGCTCCAAAAGTCGATGTGAACAAAGATTTATCAAAAACAGTCACTCCATCACCTTTGCCTAAAAATGTTGAAAAAGAAAAGAATGTTGAGAAAAACAAAGCTGTTGTCGATAAACCAAAAGTGTTAGCACCTGGCCTTTTTAGGATTAGTCCCACTACTGCGTGTGCCTCAACAACTAGGACTAATGAAAAATGCACAAAGGATAATTCTACTAAGCCTAAGGATGCTAAAAGTGACAACAAAGTAAATTCTAATGAGTGTAACTTACCTTCTACAGGAGTAGCAAGCACCTCTAGGAGCAGCAGACTAAAGCCTAGGAGCAATACAAGGAACAATAGAGTCTCGCCTGTTTCTAAGAGTAGTTGCAAGAATAAAGTTGAAGAAGTAGAAGAACACCATAGGAATTTATCGCTTTGTAATAAGAGACATATTTCATCTGAATGTAATGTCGAGCGTACTGTTTCTAATGCATGTAATGACTCTGTTGGTTTACAATGCAAAAAGTCTTTAATTAATGATGTTCATGATGAATGTGTTTCTGCGAATGAGAATGTGATGCCTAAACAGAAAGATGTTCCAAAAGGACCTAGTGCTAAATCTAGATATGTGGCCAACCTAATTAAAAAACTTAGGAACACCACTAATATTTACACGCCTAGGGATTACCTTAATTATTGTGCATGGATTCCAACGGGTAGAGAATTCATAATTCAGGATGGTACACTAGAAATAGTTCAAGCTAAACAAGTTGCACCCGTCTCTGAATGTGATTTTGCTTGTACCTCTAACCCCATGGAACCTAATTCCACAAGGTTTCCAAATACGAACTCTTCTGTTATTGGCAGGTTGTCGAAATTTGTCTTTGGATCGTCGACTCGGGTTGCTCCAAGCACATGACCGGGAACTTAAAGCTGCTGATCAACTTTGTATGGAAATTTATGGGAACAGTTCGTTTCGGAAATGATCACATTGCAGCTATTTCGGGTTATGGAGATCTTCAGTTTGGAAATTACTTAATCACTCGGGTTTACTACGTTCAAGGATTGGGACACAATTTGTTTTCAGTTGGTCAGTTTTGTGATGCAGATTTAGAGGTGGCATTCAGGAGAAATAAGGTTTTTGTCAAAAATTTGGTTGGGGATGATCTCTTAACTGGAAATCGTAGCACAAACCTTTATGCAATTGATATTAATCAAATGGCATCCTCATCACCAATTTGTCTCATGACACGAGCAACTGATACAAAGTCATGGTTATGGCATCGAAGATTGTCTCACCTCAATTTCGACACCATCAACAAACTTGCAAAAGATAACATCGTCACCGGACTTCCCAAATTCAAATACACCAAAGATCACTTATGTCCATCATGTGAACAAGGAAAAAGCAAAAGAGCTACTTATAAACCCAAAACCGTACCTAGTTCGGAAGCAAGGTTCTGTTACACATGGACTTATGTGGCCCAATGAGAGTTGAAAGTATCAATGGGAAGAAGTATATTCTTGTTATTGCTGATGATTACTCAAAATATACATGGGTAAAGTTTTGAGATTGAAAGATGAAGCACCTGGTCACATCATCACCTTTCTGAAGCGAATTCAAGTTCTACTTCAAGCTCCAGTAAGGATCGTAAGAACAGACAATGGCACAGAATTCACTAATCAGGAGTTAAGAACGTATTTTGAAGATGTTGGTATTACACACCAAACGTCAGCTGTTAGAACTCCACAGTAGAATGGGGTAGTTGAAAGAAGAAATCGAACTCTTGTGGAAGCTGCTTGCACAATGCTGATTTATTCCAGTGCACCACTATTCTTATGGGCTGATGTTGTCGCCACTGCTTGTTTCACTCAAAACCGATCCCTAATTCATCCAAGATTCAACAAAACACCTTATGAGCTTGTGAATGGTCAAAAACCAGATATCTCTTATCTTCACGTGTTTGGTGCTTTGTGCTATCCGACGAACGACAGAGAAGATCTTGGTAAATTGAAAGCTAAGGGTGATATTGGAATCTTCATTGGTTACTCAGAAACTTCGAGGGCATACAGGGTATATAATAGGAGATTGAAAAGGATAATGGAGACGATGAATGTCAAGTTTGATGAGATTTCACAAATGGCTTCTGAGAGACTCACTCTAGAACCCGCGCTTAATCCTATGGCTTCTAATCAATCCGGATTAGGACCCGAACATAACAGAAAGACTTCTGGACATATTAGTTCAGGACTCGTACCTAATGGAGCTCAGTCAACTACACCAGATAAACCGACAAGTCAAGAACTGGAAAACTTCTTCGAGTTCATGTTTGATGAATATTATGGTGGAAATTCGACAAATGCATCTAAACAACATTCCGCTGCACACGCTCAAAATCAACAACCACCACCACCACAAACCCAAGATGCATCTACAACAGTCGAAACTGAAGCACCAACTCCCTCAACATCATCAACATCTACTCCAGCATCTCCAGTGATTGAAATTGTTCTAACAAGAGTTGATGAGCAAAACCAAAATTCATCTTTTCAAGGAGAATCTTCACAACAAAATGCTACGTTAGACGAAGAAGAAGAAGTTTTTGAAAACCCGCTTGCTTCTGAATCTGAATCATCTTCTTCGAGGTTACATGAACCATCTAACACGCATATGTTGAATTCAAGGTACCCTTCTACACTCAAATGGACTAAAGACCATCCAATCGATCATGTCATTGGTGAACCTTCAAGGCCAGTTCAGACGAGGAGTCAACTTGCCACCGATCTCGAATTATGTATCTACATTTATGCTTTAAGTTTGAAAGAACCTAAGAACATTCGAGAGGCAATGGCAGAATACCCGTGGATTGAAGCGATGCAGGATGAAATTCTTTCATACAATTTACACGATAGTTGGGAACTTGTACCTCGACCACTTGAGAAACGTGTTTTTGATCTTAAATGGTTGTGGAAGAACAAATTGGATGAAGAAATGACTGTAATCCGCAACAAAGCTCGTCTTGTGGCTAAAGGATATCCGCAAGAAGAAGGGATAGATTTCGAAGAATCATTCGCGCCCGTTGCTAGACTTGAAGCAGTCAGGATTTTCTTAGCTTATGCCGCTCACAAAAACATCACCGTCTATCAGATGGACATTAAGACTGCGTTCTTGAATGGAACTTTGAAAGAGGAAGTGTATGTGACGCAGCCAGAGGGATTCGTCGACAAAGAACATCCAGACTACGTCTACAGGCTTAAGAAAGCCATTTATGGTTTGAAACAGGCTCCAAGGGCGTGGTATGACGAACTGTCTTCTTTCTTGCTGAAAAACAATTTCACCACAGGAACGGTTGATAAAACTTTGTTTACTAAAAAACACAAAGATGACATCTTAATTGTTCAAATTTATGTCGATGACATCATCTTTGGATCAACCAATCCTAATCTTTCAAAACAATTTGAAAATCTCATGAAAAGCAAATTTGAAATGTCCATGATGGGGGAACTAAAATTCTTTCTTGGTTTACAAGTACATCAGTCCCCTAGTGGTATTTTTATCAATCAAGCTAAATATACAATTGAGATTTTAAAGAAACATGGCATGGAAGATTGTGACTCTGTTGGTACTCCAATGGTCACTTCACCGAAAATTGGTGCTGATTTATTCGGGAAACCCATAGATCCGAAGAAATATCGGAGTATGATTGGTTCTCTCATGTACTTAACTGCTAGTCGACCAGATATTCAATTTGCTGTTTGTCTCTTAGCACGGTTTCAGGCAAAGCCTACCGAACTTCACCTCAAAGAGGTTAAACGGATCTTTCGGTATCTTCGAAGAACCATTAACATGGGACTTTGGTATCCGAAGGATTCGGAGTTTAAACTAATAGCATTTTCAGATGCCGACCATGCAGGTGATCAAGTTACATCAAAAAGTACATCAGGTGGAGCACTTTTTGGGTGAAAAGCTAGTAAGCTGGTCGTCAAAGAAACAGGATTGTACTGCACTATCAACCGCGGAAGCCGAGTATGTGTCTCTATCTGCGTGTTGTGCCCAAGTTCTATGGATGCGGACACAGCTCAATGATTATGGCTTTACTTTCGAAAGAATACCTATGTATTGTGACTCGAAAAGTGCCATAGCCATCTCGTGCAACCCCGTTCATCATTCTAAGACGAAGCATATTAGAGTCCGCTACCACTTCATCAAAGAGCACGTAGAAGAGGGTACTGTTGAATTATTTTTCGTTAAGACGGAATACCAACTCGCCGATCTATTTACTAAAGCCCTTCCAAAAGAAAGGTTTGACGAATTAGTTCGACGAATTGGCATGCGAAGCCTAACCCTGAGGAGTTAGAACGTCTTCTCGAATCTTCTTGAAAAACTTTTTCAAAACCGCTTCGCTGGAAATATTTATGAAAAACAAAATACAAAATTTAAAAAACCAACAAAAAGAAAATACAAAAATAGAAAATTTCAAAAATACAAAAACAATATAAAACCAAAATATCCAAAAAATATTCTTCTCACGACATGTCTCTCGTATAATCGATATTATGTACGTTTCTAGAAATGTTATTCAAAAATAGCACGGATATGTACATATGCTTGAGCGGGAGTTCATTTAAAATGTTTTCTAAAGCATGTCGTTTCTCTAATTTTTCTTAAACAATGGCTTTCGTATACTTCAGTACGAAACCCGAGCTTAAATGATGATTTCTGATTATTTCAGATCAGAACTCGAACGTTCATTACCGAAATCTTCTTCAAAAAGTTCGAGTATAAACAAACGAAAAGATTTCAAGCAAAAACTCGTTTCAAAATGACTTGTGTACATTTCTATACATAACTCGTATTTCAAAGAAAAAACTCCCTCTAAATCCATTAAAATTGAGTTTAAACTTTATGTTTAAACAATATGCTTTCTTTGAGGGGGAGTATAAAAATCAAAAAGAAAATGTTCCAATTTTTCATGCGAAAAAGTCCGTCTATCTCTCCAAATGCTTTGTATTTAATCAATTGATATCAAAAATATCATGATATGCTATTTTTGAGGGGGAGAAGACGTGATTAAATGTGATCAAATATGTTCAAAAGTTGTGGAAGAATCTCGAGCTCGTCAGTTAAGACTTAAAGGTCTTGTACTTGACTCAGAAAAGACTCAGTATTGACTCTCGAATTGACGAAATATCAAATGTCAGTAATCGAAAAGACTTGTCCTGGACGGGTAATAATTTCAAGCTGGTCTAACCAGTGATGTAAACGTGTCTCGAATAGGACTTGTCTAAGTAGAATGTACCAATTCGAGAAACTTTCTTTGGACTTGACCAGGCCGGGTAATAATTTCAAGCTAGTCTAACTAGTGATGTAAACATGTCTCGAATCGGTCTTGTTCACTGAAAGTGGATCAATTCAAAAAGTGCCAACTCTACCCAACATGTGCAACTTTATCTTAAACTACTTTGAGCACATGTGAAGGGGGAGTATTTCAAAACTGCAAAACTATCATTGTGTTAACAAAATATGTTTTATAATCATAAACACTTTGAGAGATTTTCAAGCAAATGGTTTATGGCAACAATAGGATAGTCATGGTGTTATAAGGTGACTAAGGTTAGGAAAAACCGTCCTATGATCTGCCAGAGCCGGAGGGATCTACCGAAGGACAATTCCAATAGATAGAATTAGAAGTCCTTAGGTATGATTCAAAGAAGGAGTAAAGAATGAAAGGGAAAGAAGGGGTTGGAGAATTAAAAAGAAATGAAATGAGAAAGGGTGAAAAGAAATAAGCCCTCCATATATTCAACCATAAGTCAGACACCGGGTTCAATTCATTTGCTACTGATTGTTACTAAGGTGACATCGGTATTGAAGACAAGACGTCATGGACCCAGTGACGCACTGCACTTAAACCTTCTAGCCACTCGAGTATCTCTCAAAAGATACTTGTTTCATTCTCACGGAGAACCCTGCATAATCTATCGACCCGTCTCTTAGAGATGGTTGATATTGAAAAGGAGGCCCTCTGCTCCATGCCTCCGCATAGGAAACCAAATGTGCACTTATTGAGTCTAGAGCCCCGAGATTCATCAAAAGATCTCTTAGGAACACATAATATTTCTACACTGGTGATTCTAGATCAATGGACACCAAATGTAAACTTTAGAGTCCTACGCAGATCTTAGCAATCTGCCAGAACGTTTATGAGAGAATTTACTTATGTACTTCTCGATGATTGAATGGAAACTCCTGCCAGGGTCAACATCAAGCAGCCCTGACAGCAGGTCACTTCGGTAATCTCTTGTGGGTTACGCTTAGTGTTCGCGGTGGTTTCAAACGGTCTACAGTCGTGGGGTGAACTCCAGCGACTCACCTAATCGTGGGTGTACTTCGGTATGTCTGTGTAAGCCCTTTCTGGGGTATCCGATTAGGAACGGCCATGGTAAGGATTAGAAGGAGTCTTCACACTATGATGTTGACGATCTCTAATTCCTAACCTGTAAGTACCGGATGCTTTATTGCTAACTATTTTATGCAGGTACAACCACCACACTAATCTCCACATGCTCATACATACATCTCAAAGTCAAAAAATTCTCACCAAAGATCGATGCATAGAAGAGGTCAAAGAAAGATTCTACATTATGTGAAAGAATCTACAAAGTTAAATGACAAAGATCAAAGTGAAAGAACGGGAACAACAAATGTATGTATGACAAAGACTAAAGACGTATGAGCATGTTGGAAAGGCGTTTAACCATAAAGACAAAGATGTGACGAAAGGCAGATGAATCCACCACAACAACAAAGAACAAAGAAAAGTCATTTATCAAAGATCACAAAGCATGAAGGAACAAAGACTAAAGACTATTCTACAACGACACACAAAGTTCAACGTCGAAGATGACTAAGACCAAATCACAGTGAACGTCATTCGAACGACCATCCCTTAGGGGGAGATTGTTAGCATTTAAATTTTATAGAAAAAGTGATGGTCGGTCTCATATGTAATATAGTGTGTCGTGTAGGTAGAATTAGTCATTGGGCCTTGGACTAGTTAAGCTAATATGTTATAAGTTAAGACTTAAGTATAAAACCAAGTCCAAGCCCAAGCCCATAAAAGCCTTTAGGGCATCCACAAATTGTACTATATATCCACCTCAAACTCTCATTTGAGGTGTGTGCTTGTATGTGTTTTATGTGTGTTTTCTCTAATAAAAGTCCTATTACATACGCCTCATATTATACATCAAGTCACCATCTTTCTCATCTCTTTTCTACATATTATACGTGATTTAGATTGATAAAGTTGTGATCTTTACGTTATAACAAGGGTATAAGTCGAATTGTGAGCAGTATTGGCGTTCCAATCATTATGGATCGTATGACTACTTCCATCTGTGAAAAGCCGTTTGGCAGGGCATCTTTTGCTAGGGTTCTAGTTGAAATAGATTCTAGCAAAGCTTTGGTTGATAATGTTGAGTTGTGGTATGAAAAATTGGGTAAAGTTCCTAGGATTCGGGTTGAGTATACTTGGGTTCCACCACGTTGTAAAGAGTGCAAGGTCTTTGGGCACTACTGGAGCGATTGTGTTAAAAAGGTTAATACGGTTAGCAAAGTCAGTAAGGATGTTGAAAATGTAAAAGATGGTGGGGTGACGTTAAGTACTAGTAATGGCGAGATTAATAATGGTGATGGAGAGGAGGGGTGGCAAACTGCTGGCAACCGTCGAAATATGAGGAATGTTGGTTACAATACTCGTCAAGGGTCTGTTGGTGGATATAATGGTATAAGGGGTATTTACAATGATAGGGGTGGTGGTAATAATAGAAGTAATGCTAGTGTTGGTGGTGCTCGGATTGTACAAAAGAAAGCAGAACCGGTTAATAATGGTAGTATGGGAAATGTGGATGAAAGTGTGGTTGTTAACGATAAGGGTGATCCTGCAAAAAAGGGTAGCAGTAAGGTTAATGTTGGTAATGCTAATTCCGCTAGTAAAAGCAAGAGTGTGAATGGTGATCCGTAATCGAATGTGGCCAATAAGAATCCTGGTAACAAAAATGGTAATGCATCAAATAATGGTAATAAGAATAATATGGGTAGTAATAGTAACGATGGTTTAAGTTCTAAAGTTTTGGTTGGGGATAAATCTGTTGTTACTAGCAATAGATTTGATCTTTTGAGGGAAGAAGGTGTTAATGAGAATACTGATCCGTGGAAGGTGGTGAAAGAGTTAGTAGCGGTTGCTTGTAATACTAGTGTGCCGATTGATAAAGATGTCCTTAAAGGCTGGAATGATGAAATGGTTAAGTTCTATACGGTTAAATGGAATAACAAAGCTAGTAAAAGTGGTTCCATTAAACTACGACTGGAAACAGAGATGAAAAGTTTAGTCCATCAAATTGTCCAAGTAAATAGGAATCTGAATATGAACGCTAAAGTGAATGCTGAGAAGATGTTGAAGAATTCAGGTGTGAATAACCAGAGTAGTAGTGGTGTTTCTTTAAGTAAGTTTTATGATATGGCTTATAGAGCGGAAATGGCAAAAATTGACGAATTGCAGAAAGAGAATAACCTCGTTGAAGTTGAGTTATTTCTGCTATCTAATGAGCCATTGGACAATGATAGGAAGGATATTTGGACCGATGATATGATGGAGTACTACTTATGTTGGTGTGAGCAGATTAAAAGTGACCATATTAATGGTCATCTTACTGATATTGGAGGATCATGTGATGAAGTTGAGGAGGAAACTAGCGATGCTGCTCAATTTATGGTCCAGAATGAAGTCACAAATGTTATCGATAATTCTATGGCGCAAAGTGTTGGTGCTTTTGCATCACATTCATCTACTGTCCAATGTTAGTGAAAATTGGCTCGTGGAACATTCATGGAATGTCCAAAACAACAAGACAAGATGAAGTGAAAGCTTTTGTTAGGGAAGAAAGGTTGAGCATGTGTGCTATTGTTGAGACTCGTTTAAGGAAGAAATTTGTTAAACATGTGGGTGACAATGTATTTGGCAATTGGTCTTGGGTTTCTAATATTGAGAACTGTAGAAGCGTTTGTAGGATCATGGTGGGATGGGACAGTAATGTAATTGGTGCTAACTTGATCTCCTATTTTGATCAAGCTATGCACTTTGAAATTAACTTTGTTCATGACCACAGAAAGCAGTTTGTGACTTTTGTTTATGCTAAAAATTTTGGAAGCGAAAGGAAAGCGTTATAGGATAACTTGGTGGAACACAGTAAAGTGGTCAAGAATGATCTGTGGGTTCTTTTAGGTGATTTTAATGTGGCTTTGAATTTGGATGATTGCTCGGATTTAGATGTTGTGAAAGACAAAGATGTGGAAGATTTCAAAAATTGCTTAGAAGCTTTGGATCTAGAAGACATTGCTAGTAAAGGTATGTTCTATACTTGGATTCAAAAGCGTAAAAATCCTGATATGGGCATTTTAAAGAATTTGGACAGAGCATTAGGTAATTGTAGTTTTATTTCCTCTTATGGGAGTTGTTTTGCTGAATTTCTGCCATTTGTCACCTCGGATCACTGCCCTGTTAGTTTGGTGTACCCGTTATCTAATTCTGTTAAGCCAAGGTCATTTAGATTCGCTAATTTTCTTGCTGATAAGGAGTTGTTTATGCCTAAGGTTAGTAAGAACTGGAGTATTGAAGTGAATGGGTTTCGTATGTTTATATTGGCCAAAAGACTTAAAAATATGAAGAAGCATTTAAGAAATTTGAATATAGTTAATGGGAATGTGTTTAACAAGGTGAAAGCGTTAAGAGTTGAACTTAAGAGAGTTCAGCAAAACTTAGATAAAGACCCTAATAATCGTTTTCTAAGAGAAGAGGAGATTATCTACTGTAAGGCGTACAAGGAAGCTGTTAAGGATGAGGAATGTTTACTTAGGCAGAAAACCAAGATTCAGTGGTTACATGATGGGGATCAGAATACTTCGTACTTTCATAATATGCTTAAGAGTAAGGTTAGTAAGTGCAGAATTCAGTTGGTTCAGGATGAGCAGGGTAACAAATTTTATGGTGATGATGTTCTGGGGTGTTTTGTAAGTCATTTTCAAAACTTCTTGGGGACTGAAGATGATGTGATGTCTATTGATGATTGTAATGGTCTGTTCACCAAGAAGCTTGATACTCAGGTTGCTGCTAATATGGTTAGAATGGTCACGGATATTGAAATAAAGGAGGTTATGTTCAGTATTAATGAAGACAAGGCTGCTGGCCCGGACGGTTTCACTTCTAAGTTTTTTAAAGCAGCTTGGAGTGTGGTAGGTGATGACGTTTGTGCAGCAGTGAAAGAATTTTTCAGTTCTGGGAAGTTGCTTGGAGAATTTAATGCCAACCTCATTACTCTCATCCCTAAGATTCAAGTACCTTTGAAGGTTTCGGATTATAGACCTATTGCGTGTGGGAATGTAATCTATAAATGTATCAGCAAGGTCATCACCAATAGACTCAAAGATGGCTTATGTGATTTGATTGATAGTAATCAGTGTGCGTTCATTCTGGGCAGACATATTAGTGACAACATCCTCTTGGCTCAAGAGTTTATGAAAGGCTACAATTGGAACAGTAAGATTGGTAAATGTGCATTCAAGGTCGATATTCAGAAGGCGTATGATACCGTCAACTGGAATTTCTTAAAGACCGTTCTTTCCAGGTTTGGCTTTCATAACTCTATGATACACTGGATTATGATTTGTCTCACTTCTGCTTCCTTTTCTATTTGTGTTAACGGGGAATTGCACGGGTTTTTTAAAAGTAAAAGGGGACTGAGGCAGGGAGACCGTATGTCTCCTTACCTATTCACTATTGTTATGGAAGCTTTCAACTTAATGGTTAAAAGGCAAATTAGGATTGACAATAGATTTCGTTATCATTGGGGCTGTAAGAAATTGTCTTTGACCCACTTATGTTTTGCGGATGACTTGTTACTCTTATGCCATGGTGATGAAATTTCTGCTTGCATTTTAAGAAGGGCATTAGATGAGTTTACCATGACCTCTGGTTTATTCCCTAGTCTTGCTAAAAGTTCTGTTTTTTTCGAGAATGTTTCTGAGGAAGTTAAATCTAGAATGTTACTTGCTATGCCTTTTAGTATTGATGAGCTCCCCATGAAATACTTAGGCATTCCTCTGACGGGTAGGCGTATTCGCAATACTGATTGTAGAGTTTTGATCGAAAGGTTAAGAATAGAATCTATGACCGGAGGAATAAAACTATGTCGTTTGCGGGAAGGCTTCAACTTATAGCTTCTGTGCTTAGCTCTTTGCATGTTTATTGGGCTTCCATGTTTATACTACTAGTGTATGTTTGCAATAGTATTGATAAGGTGCTCAAAAAATTCTTATGGTCTGGTGGAGGTGACAGGAGTGGTATTGCATGTGTATCATGGAAAGATGTGTGCAAGCCCAAAAACCAAGGTGGTCTTGGTCTTAAACCTCTGCGACATATGAATGAGGCACTTATGACCAAACACCTTTGGAACGTTATTAGTAAAAAGGACTCGCTGTGGGTTAAGTGGGTGCATATTTATAGGATCAAGAATAGAAATATTTGGCACAATGTCAGTCATATTAATGGTTCTCGGAGTTGGAATTAAATTCTGAGTCTTAGGGACAAAATTCGTAACTTTGTTGCTTATAAGTTGGGTAATGGTAGAAATTGCTCTGTATGGTTCGATAAATGGCACAATAATGGCCCCATGTGTAAACTCATCACCCATAGCTTTATTACAGAGTACGGTTTTGATATTAATGATAAAGTTGCCGATTGTATTGATGATAATAGTTCATGACTGTGATGACAAGTTAATATGGATTAATAACAAGAAAAAACAGGTGCAATTTAGTGTTAAGGAGGCTTGGAAAGGTTTAAGAATTGACTGCCCTAAAGTCATTTGGCATAAGCATGTTTGGTTCTCACAGTGTATTCCACAACATGATTTTGTTCTTTGGATGGCTATAAGGGGTAGGCTTAAAACTACGGACAGAATATCTAGGTGGTTTAATGTTTCTAGTACATTGTGCCTTTATGCAATAATGTTAATGAAAGTATTAGCCACCTATTCTTTAGTTGTAACTTTTCTAGAAGTGTTTGGGATAGCATTAAGCCACTGTGTAAACTTGAAGATATTTCTTGTATTTGGGCTGAGATTGTTTCGGGTATCTCCATTAAAGCTGCCAACAATTCTATTTGGAGTATTATTCAACGGCTGGTTTTAGGGGCTGCGGTGTACTATATTTGGCAAGAAAGGAACATTAGGGTCTTTCAAAGTAATTTCAGAAATGAGGAGATGGTTTTTAGAGTTATTGTTGATACGGTGAGACACAAGCTGATGGGATTAAGTATTAAGAAATCTCGGGAAGCGATTAAGGCTGCGGGCATGTGGAAGATTTCTTTGCAGGGTATCTATGGTAGTTCGGGTTATAGTACTGGTTTTGATGGAATCACATAGTTTCTATTGTTACTTTATTCTGTTCATGATCACATTGAATCATGTGCAGAAGGTTTGGGTTATACAGGATGATTGGTGTTATGTTATGATCCATGGTACTAACTGTTATTATGCAGGTTCTTCATACTTTTTGAACTTTGGCAGAACTTTTGATATTTGTAAGGATTGGGTGTGTTGGTTTTGCTTGGGCACAGGTTTTTGGAAGTGTAACCAAGTTTTTGACCGGGGTGAATGTATATTAGACAATTTGCTATGCACTACAGAATTGAGGATAGCTTCCCGCACTGACCATCAGATTGCAGTACTGGGGATTAGATGGCTATGCACTACAGGAACTGATCCAAAATTCTGCGCTGGCACTTTGTATTATTTTATGTGGTCTCGAATGAGTTTAATGACTAATGAGACTGTGGTTATGATTGATACCAGGTTATCCCCTTTTCTGATCATTTTGAAGAGGTATGGTAGGTTGCTTTGCAGTTACATTTTGCTGAACTCTATCATTTGGTTAGGATGTGGGTTTGGTATTTCTTGTTGTTATTGTCATGCATGTGGAGTTTTGTGAACCTTGGTTGGGGTATTGGGTGGTTAGTGTTAACTGGAGTGGTGCTTTATTTGATTGGATTTGTTGGTACTCTAACACAAACAAACCTTGTACTCTTTTTCCTTGTTCAAAGTTTTCCCACAGGGTTTTTATTTGGCAAGGTTTTTTAGCGAGACAAGGTTTTTGGATGATTGGTGACTATGTTGATTCACCCTCTTCCAGATCTGATGTTGAAGTTATTGCAGACCTGAAATCTTTCATTGTTCAAGCTTCCTGGTGTTGGTCTGCTATGTTTGCTTATCTGATAGACATGGTTATTACTCTTGATGTTTTCTGCTACAGTTGGACCTATATTACATTCTGCTTCTCCTCTGTTTTTCAATCTTAGTGTATTTGCTTTCTATGGGTTATATGTGTATGGTGATGTTTGGAACTCCATTGGTTGGTGGTATGTGTTAATTTACACATACCTTTATACCTAAATATCGGACCAAAACGACCGAAAACTAACCATTATTGCCAAAGATTGTGTGTTTTTGCGTTTGTGAATGTGTAGGTACGGATAATGCAAAAGTGGACAAAAATAAGCCAAAAACGACAACACGAGCAAGGGATTGGAAAAAGTGTTCAAAGCCGGAGCCGGGAAATTATTTGAGCTCAAATGTCAACAATAGTCCTTGAAGATTCAAAGAATTACAAGAATAACCCTTGGATTTTATTTTGGAAGTTTGACAAAAAAGGTCCCTAAAGTTTCAGAAGTTACACAATTGGTCCTTTGATTTATTACAATTTCTAAATCCTAAAGCTTAACTACAAACTATACCTGGTCTACACCTTTATAAACCCAAAATCCCAATAAACCCAAATAACCCAAAACCCACCACATAAATATAAACCCACTAAGTCCTAGAGCCCAACACCTTTTACCACTAACCCAAAACCACAACCCGTAACCCATATCTCCCATAACCCCAAACCCGGCCAGAACAAATTATAATAAAATAAACCAAACGCGCCCTTCATTTACCCCCAAATTCACTCTTTCAAGTCACGCAAGAACCCTAAGTTTACCACACCCAAAATTACCCAACCTCACCTCAAATTAACCTTCATTAAGGGCATTTAGGACAAATCCCACACCTCCTGACAATGTGTCAGAGGTCTGACAGCTCAAGAATGACAAGTGGCAGCAGCCGATTGGCTAGGACACGTCACAAGGTGGAAGCAAGGCCTCTAATTGGTCCAGTTGTGTCATAAGGAATCTCAAGGGGATATTCTAAAGAATATACCACTTCCAAGACCTGAGCTCGTGGCTTTAAATAGCATCTCCTCTCTTTATTTTGGTTTTAGCTAGTTATATGGTAGTTAGATGTTAGGATAGAATGTAGAGGTAGCTTCTGTAGTAGCTTTAGTAATAGCTTTTAGCCTATTTATTCCTGTTCGATGTAATTCTCAGTTGAAGCATTGTAACTTTTCAAATTTCAAATCAATTCAGTTTTCTTCTACTCTACGTTTTACTAGTGTTCTCATTTTAGTTCAGTTAAAGCTTTAAAGTTTTCACATTACGTTTCTCATAAGCTCAATCAATCTTAATAATAGCTTGATGTGAATTTTCTAGTCTTATATCTGCTTAATATGGTTAGTTAGTTACAAGTCAATCTGAGTTCAAGGTTGATTCAGAAGAGTTATTAGTGAAATATGGTGATTCATTGGTGTTTAGTGGTTGTTCAGAAGTGCTTTAGCCTATCAAAGATAGGCATCTTGGAGTATAACCTCATCTAATGAGGCCTCTGGTGCTAAGTAATGATCTATTCCCATTTTTCTTTCCGTTTATTGTTTGATCTATTAGATTAATCTAGTTGTTGTTATTTTACCCTGTTCGATGTTACTTAGTGATAATTGAATGATATTGAGTTAGTTTGATCACTGTGGAACTTGTTTTATGCAACTGTGATATGTTACTGCAGTTAATATTGATCTATCTGTGATTCTGTGTTTCTGTGATGTTTGATTGATTAGCTATGTGGATTTGAGTTCATTCAGTTAGATGGATCATAGTGTGAGTTTATGTGGATTTGTAGTTGCTTAAATCTCATTATAGTTTAATAAAAACTAACAATATATCTAATANTTAAGCCTATCTAAAAGATAGGCAAGCCTAGGAGGTTCTCAGAGAGCTGAGAACTCGATTGTAAGTCCATTTTTTTAAGTTTTTCATCTGTTCTTTTCTTTCCTTCTGAATATGTAGTGCTTATCTGTGTAGATTGCTCTTTCTGCTTGTTTGTTAGTTTACATGCTTAAATGATCTAGTGTAGTTATATGTTAGTTGTTTGTAAATCATTGATTGTTTAGATTTGTAAATTGTTTTGTTATTGCACTTTATGTGATAGAATTGATTTGTTGTTATGACTGAGTTTCCATGCTTCTCTTGGCTCATTTGTTCAGTCTGCAAGCTTATGTGGCAAAATTGTGGTCTGTGATACATATCTGATTCAAATTAGTTTTTGTAAGTATGCATAAGGAGAGTTTGAATCTGCAGTCTGCTGTTCTTGTTGTTATCCTTGAGAATTGTTTGTTATTTTAGAGTTAAATACATGATTAGTCGGTTAGTTTAATCACTAGGTATTTGTAGTTTAGAACTGTATTAGCTTAGTTAACTGCCTTCACTTCGTCAAAATAGCATTTATATGTTCTAGTTTGTAATAGTAGATGTTTACTGTTGACTAAGCTTCTAATTCAGTTAATGAATCATTTTGGATAAGTAAATTAGAAATTGGTAGTTTAAAACTTCATCTCATAGTGTTATCTAGCTGTAAGGGAGTGTTTGGATTTGCTTCTGTTTTCATGTTCTTGTTGTTCTTTGGTGTAGTTTTTTGCATAACTATCTCACTATAGAATAGGTTAGCTCAGTTATAGCACAATTCAACCAGGTTATATAGCAAAAGTCAAATATCTCTTAATCAATAAATTCTGCTTACTAGTGTTGTTGACTGATCTTATGATTTTGTGCAATCTGTCCCCTTTGTGTTTGTGTTAGTGTTTTTAGGGATTAAAACAGTTCAATAAACATCTAGGGATAGAATTAGACCATTAAAATTAGCAAAAGTCAAAGTTATAGTGCAGTAGTAAAAGTCCAATCTGTTCTAAGTTCTTAATGGTGCCAGTTTTTGCTTGCTGAACTAGCTCCAATTAGGTTAGCAATTAGATAGTTGTGATAGGGCTTTTAGGTTTTCTAGTACCTCAGTTGGTTGGTTGAACTTTTGCCCCCATTAGTTTGTAGTTTAGAGCTTATTAGAACATCTTATTTTAGGCTGCAATTAGGACTTAGAAGCATGCTTTAGCTGATTTAATATTAGGACTGCAGTAGTTTTTTTTTCTTGTGATCTGAGTTTGATTGTTACATTTGAGCATTTCTGAGCTTGTTCTAGTGTTTTAAATGATTTCTGAGCTCCTGGACTTACTTAGTGCTTATTTGCTTAATCATTGGCTTCTTGTGAACTGCTTATTGTTCCATTTATGAATTCTGGTCTGCTTAGTGATCTGATTTCATTTTGTTTGAGTATAAATAAGTACTATACACCTTCTGTATTAGTTTTATCAAGTTTTGTTGCAAGTGCTTATTAATAAGCACTTGCAATAAGCTCTTTTAAGCCCAATAAGCACTTTTCAGACTTATTTTTCACTTTTATTATTTTTCTCAGATTTAAAATTAGATTTAGAATTTTCCTAAAAATTTCAGAATTAATTGAATTGTTTTACTATTTCTTTTGAATTTTAAATAGATTTTAGAATAATAAATCATTTTTAATTTCAAAATAAATCACAAAAAGACAAAAATATTTTCTGATTTTACTTTTGAAATTCATTTTCAGTTTAATAAGATTTTTAGAAAATAAATTTGTAGAATAAATTTTTCATTTTATAATTAGTTTAGTTTCCTTTTATTAAATAAAAATACAAAAATAGCTTTTAATTCATGTTAAATAAATAAAAAGCCAAAATAATATTTTTCTTTTTCCTAAAATTTTCTTTTATCATTTTTAAGTTTTAGAAATTTCATTTGAGCCCGTAGGTTTAGTATAGCTTAGATTTCGCGTTTTATTTCGCTAATTAGACGTTTTTTTTAGATCGCGTTTACGTTTTTGTCGTTTATGCTTTATGTGCTTGTACCTTTAGCTTTCTCATTTGATTTTGATTGTTAATTCATAATTTGTAGTGTAATAATCCAAAAACCAATTTTAAATCTCATTCACTTCACACGAGCACATTCGTTACGTCGAAAACGCCGTCAAACCTTCGTTGGGAAACGACCCGAGGAATATTCTCACGAATATTCCTTTGGAATAAACGTACTACAAAATACTCACATCAGTTGGTCCCTTTGGAATCCTCCATGTATTCAGAGTACACATATGGCCTTAGATAAAGCTTGTCTCTATGCTGAGTTTGGATGCAGGGGGATGCATTGGTTATGTACTTGATTGGTTATTAGTTGTTTTAGTTATTTGATACTTTTGTTTTGTACCAGTTTGGGTTATGACCATTTCTGTTATGGTATCTTTTTGTTTCTAGGCAAGAGAGGAGATGAGTTAGGGGTTGTCCTATCTTTTTCCTTTTCTTGTGCTATCTTATATACATAACTTTCCATTTTATTTAATATATTTTACCTTTGGAAAAAAAATAAAAATAATAATAATAATAATAATAATAATAATAATAATAATAATAATAATAATAATAATAATAATAATAATAATAATAATAATAATAATAATAATAATCGTGGGATTGATATTGGGCTTAGTGGGAAAAGGGACAAACCCTTACGTCCAGCTGATATATTACTATACTCGTGGGATTGTGGGCTTGATGTATGTGTTGATCTGACAGGGTTATCACCCTTGACGCAAACCGGTATGGTTGATTTTGTGTCGGGCCGTGCGGTTATTGAAGCCGTACAACGTAAACGTGTCAAGTACGAGGCTAAATGCGCAGATATTAGATATGGGTTTCTCCCCTTTTCATTCTCTTCTTTTGGAGAACTTGACAAGGATGCGGTGACCTTACTAAAGCGTATCCGAAGACTCTCGGTGACTCAAGACATTGGAGCACGTGCTGCAGCTCATATTTTTAGTAGGATTAGCTTTGCCATAGCTAGAAGATTGGGGGCCCAGTTAGTATCTCGGATCCCTATTAACTTCTTGTAAATCTTATAAGTTTCTAATAATAATAATAATAGTAATAATAATAATAATAATAATAATAATAATAATAATAATAATAATAATAATAATAATAATAATAATAATAATAATAATAATAATAATAATAATAATAATAATAATAATAATAATAATAATAATAAAATTACATAAAAAAAATAAACCAAACACGAAGATTTGTAGAGGTCCGATCACAAACTTCTCTTCGCTCTACTCCACTCTCAAGTTTTCTACCCAAGAGTTACTTCAATCAACAAACTCCCTTTTTGGCGGAGAAAACCGAACAACGTCGTTTACAACTTTTGTCGACACTAAGCTAAATATCGAGTCTTAACGAGGTAGAACCAACCTTTCTCTTTATGTGTTTTGAGGCCTAAAACACTAACCAACCTCTCTCTAGTTTGGTATATAATGATGATTAGGAAACTTGGGGTATGATTTTGGAATATAATAATACAACAAGGTATAAAAGTAAAACACACAATACAAAAGACTTGAATTTTTCTTGCGTTATTCCCTTGTTAGATTGGATCTCTTTTAAATAATTAACAACAAGATAATATCAAAAAATGTTATGCATGAGAAGGTTTATGAATACTTGAAATATATTTGCCAGGGGTGAGTTGAAAGTGCAAAATTGCTTGCTTTTATAGACAAAATGACTCAGCCGGATCCACAAAACTGTTGTAGGATCTGTGAGATTCACGCATGTAAAAAAAACTAGTGCAAAATCTTTAATAATGTATCATACTTGTCAAAAAATGACTTTCGCGTACTGTACAAAAAAAAAATCTTTTTCTCTCTACTTTGTCCTTTTTGATGTACCGAACTTTCATATTTTGGCCTTTTGATGTACTTTTGTGACATTTTTGCCCCTGGATTTTTAATAATTTGAGGGGAAAAAATGTCACAAAGTACATCAAAAAGGCAAAAAAAATGAAAGTTCAGTACCTAAAAGGAAAAAAAATTGTTCGATAACCGAAAGTCATTTTTTTTGTCAAGTATTGTATTTTTTTAAAGGTATTGCCCAAAAACTATCCGTTTTGAATTCATTCAAATTTTTTCCCATTGTTTTCATCCCAGATTACTTAGGAAGAACTAAGGCAAAACATGTTTGATGCTTTCCTAAATTGTTGAACAAATAATGACTAAAAATTGTTTATGAAAGAATTAATGCAAAAATACATTTAGTGGCTTCCTCTTCTGTTTTGGACTATTTCAAGAATGGTTCATTCATCTTTTAATGCAAGATGAGATTTGAATCACTTCCTTAAGAGCATAAATAGTGGTAACACGAGTTATAATTTAACTCAGCGCCACGTCAGCGCCACGTCAGCTTTAACACATTAACCTTAACTCATAAAAAAAACACCCACAACAATAACTCAGCTTTAACTCAGCTTTAACTCAACTATTTTCAAGTTCAACCCTCAACTAAAACTAATATTTCATTTAATAACTAATAAAACACAATTTATATTAATACTTAAAATTTAAACATACATTAACAAACTACAACAAACTACAGCAAACATGAAACATAAAATACGATAATTAAACATAAAACTATGAATCAAGAAAATGAATCATCCGAAACATAGCCCTCGTGACTTGAATAGGAGGCACTCGAATCGTCCTCACTCGTTGGCACACGGTCTATTCCATTTCTTATTCGCCATTCTGCTCGGTTGTTTCTCCGAGCCTGTTTAGCTCTTAAGTACTCCTCACGAGCTCTTGCCACACGTTCTTCCTCTGCTTCAACACGTAACACTTCTTGCATATCTTGCTCATACAGTTCTTCATCAGTCACCGCACGTGCATTGGGTTGGTTTTGTGGTGGATAGTTTGCCGGTGGATTGTTCACCGATTGATCGGGTTGTTGCTGGACAACCGGTGTGAATACCGGAAAGATGTTTTCCATTGGAATGTTCACCGGTGAATTCGGAATGCTGCTGGAGCTTGGGAATTGCTGAAAAAAGTCATGGTGACTTGAGAATTGCTGGGAGAAGTCACGTTGAGTTGGGAATTGTTGGGAGAAGTCACAGTGAGTTGGGAATTGTTGTGAGAAGTCTTTGCGAGACATTGTTTGAGAGAATTGCTTGTGAATTATGTATGATCTGTGTGAGAATTATGTGTGAATGGGTGTGACCAATAATTAGCTGTGAATGGGTGTTAAATAAGCTCATAAATCCCGCCTATTGATTTGAACTTGAAATCCAAAAACATCCCGCCCATGTATTTGAACTTGAAATTCAAAAAAATCCCGCCCACCAACTTTTAAATTTTAAACGTTTAAAAAAATCCCGCCCATGTATTTGAATTTTAAACGTTTATAAACCCCAATATAAAGCATACATTATCATACAATTTTGCATACACTTCACTTTCTAAAGCATACACTTCACTTCTAAATCATTTCACAATGAACAATCGCTGGTCCATGGAAGAAGAAACCTTGCTAACTAACATATGGCTTGGACTTCACGAAGATAGAGACGTTGTGAATGAACCTTTTTGGAATGTCTTTACACAAAGGTTCAACGATCAGACTAATGGTGAGCACCATAATAAAAATAGTATTACGGCTCAATGGAATAATGTCAACCTTGAATGTCGTAGGTATAATGCTATTTACAAAGAGTTGCTGCGTACAAGTGAAGATCCTGAGCGTCTCAGCAATGCAAACCGAATTTATCGTGAACGCCATGGAGGAGGGATAAAATATCAACATGTGTGGTTCATTCTAAGAAACACTTGGGCATGGGACAGGGACGCTGAGTAATGGTGTTTTATGTTAAGTATTTCCGTATCGTGTCTTTCTATTTTTCGTATCGTGTTTATTTGTTTCATGTATCGTTTGTAACTTGGTGTAATGTCGCTTTAAATTTGAACTTGAATAAAAGGCTTAACGGCTACTTTTCCAATGGCTATTTTGCTTTACGGCTACTTTTCCCCCTATAAATGCCAGTTTAACAAAAGTATATTTTCTCACACAAATATCAATACTGTTAACACACACATAAAATGGCAAACGAACTAGCTGAGGTGCAAAAATCTATACTTTCCCGATTACGCAACGAACAAGAGAAGGAACTTAAGTTGGTTAACAATTTTCTAGGTGAGATAAGTCGTTTTATATTACAGATGCATAATCGTGCTCCTGAGGTTGAAAGGTTACATGAGCTTCCTCAAGACCATCCAATTATCAGGATCGGGCTAGAAACTCTATTAAGAAATGATGAAACGGATCTGCAACTTCAGATCGCCTTGAAAATGGTTAGGGAACAAGTGTTGCAAGTGTGGGAGGAGAAGTCAGATCTAATCGACAATTACAAATCTATATAAATCATATCGTTCGTATTTGTTTTCCATATCGTTTATATTTGTTTCTCGTATCGTTTATATTTGTATTTCTGTATCGTGTAAATCAGTATCGTTTAAAAACTACAAGGGGATGTTTTGTAATAAACTATTTCTTGTAACCAAAATACAAAAAACTATAGAGGGGCCAAAAGTGTCAAATTTTTTTTTTTTTACTTTCGGCAAGTTAACGCAGCGTTAGGGGCTTAACGAGCTGCGTTAACGCGCCCTTAACGCCAACGAAAATATCAGTTAACGCACCCTAACGTGCGTTAACATTGCCTTAATGTGTTACTCCACGTTACCACTATTTGTGCTCTAAGTGAAATAAAAGATGTTATTGGAAATTGAAGTGAATAAAATTAATGTAAGTGTTTATAAAATGATGTATGTTTTTATAAGATGATGCAAGAGTTTTGATGTAATATGTATGATAAAACCTTTTTTAATCATTAAGTTAGTTTTAGAAATTTATATTCATACTTTAAGTGATTTGCGGCAATTGATAACTGTGTTTAAAACATGTTTACGTAAACTTTTACATAAGACGCTTTTATACTTGTAACTAAAAAACTTAGAGAAATCGTTAAGCATAAATAGCGGTTTTCTGCGGTTATTTGTATTAATAATCTCCCATTTTAAATGATGGAAAAATATAAACTTAAATAAACATAAAAGTATAGTAATAATGTTTAGAGATGGGTTTTAACCTTTCTTCCTCTTTTTATCGCAGCAAAAAGAAAGTTTGTAGTGGAAGGACAAGCCGTTCAACAAAGCTCCTCCTTGGTCTGCGCTCTCCCTTAATGTGAGCATCCAAAGAATGTTATGTATGAGAAGGTTTATGTATGTTTGAAATATGTTTGCAAGTGGTGAGTTGAAAGTGTGCAAAATGACTTGCTTTTATAGATAAAATGACCCAGCCGATGGAAGTAAATAAAACTAATGTAAGTGTTTATAAAATGTTGTATGTTTTTATGTAAAAGATGCAAGAGTTTTGATGCAATATATATGATAAAAACATATTTGATCATTAAGCTAGTTTTAGAAATTAATATTCATACCAAATATGATTTGCGGCAAATGATAACTATGTCAAAAACATGTTTACATTTAGTGTTAACAAAATGTAGAGGTTAAATAAAAGTATTGTTTTTATGCGACTAGTTGTATTAACAAATATTATTCACAAAATAAAATTTAAAGGAAAAGAAAGAAAAGAAAAAGAAAATAGTCCTTTTCAATGTTGTCTTCTTCCCTAGTGCACACAAAAACGCACGCACATAACATGACTTAAAATAAAATAAAATAACAATCCACATCACAACTCGTTATCACCACAACGAGGCCTTATAGCGCGAGCCACTTTGAAATTGACGCCACCGTAAGCCCCAATCTTGGCTATGCGGGGGTATGTAACGAGTTGTACTGTGCACTCTAATTTATAACATATATCTATTAATCAAAATTGTTTTAAATATTTTACACTTTAAATACTGTCGTATTGAAAAACATATGGTAATAAAACTATCTTTAATATTATATAGGAAAACGATTCTTTTAGAGGCATAATTAAGAAGGCATGTTTAATTGACTGATATGAAAGCTTGATTTTAAATATGAAAGCTTGATTTTAAAGTTTAGTTTTCTCATTTGCAAATAAAAGTCAAAATTGAATTGTAATTTGATCAAATCTTAAGAAATTTGATTTGCTAGTAGTAAAAAAATAAAGTAAAATAAAATAAAAAAATAATAAATAAAATAAAATAAAATAAAATAAAAATCACGTATTCGATTTAACCAGTGTAGCCGGTTACCTATAAAGACACGTAAACATACGTATGATAATAAACCAAAATTTGAAAGTTTGATGGGTATTGTAATACTTTTTTGAGTTTATATCTGATAATTAAACAAATGAGAAAGTACATTAATTATTAGTACACGCCATTAACCCTAAGAGGGGTGGGTGTGGATTCGCCAGAGCTCGCCAAGCCAGCGTGGCTCGTTGCTCGTGCTTCGCCACCATACCCACACAACCTACTCGTGCCTCGCCAAGTGCTCCTTGCTCACCTGCACGGCGAGCTTAATTTATGACACAAACCCATTGGAGATGGGACCCACTTTGAGTTTTAAAATTGAGTTTATGAAATTGAGTTTTATATTTTGAAAAAATTGAGTTTTAAAATTGAGTTTATAAAATTAAGTGTGTGTGTGAACCGTGTGTGTGTGTGAAGATGATGGTAGAAGCAGGTTTTTATCCTCCTTTTTTTTTCTTTTTTTTTTTTTTTTTTTTTTTTTTTTTTTTTGAAGTGGGCTGGGCTACTCATGAAGTGGGCTCGAAGTGGGCTTTGAATTGAGTTGAAACTTGAATGTGGATTAAGTGTTTTTAATATATATTTTTTTAAACTTACTAGTTAAGTTTTTATTATTATTATTTTTTTAAAACTTATTTATAAAAAGTGTTATTTATATTTTTATTTGAATAAAATGAATTTAATTTATTTAATGTTTTGAATAAAAAAAATAAAGTTGTAAGTGGTGAGGCCCAAATGANATCCCGTGAGGCCCGAATGAGTAGATTTTGCTACTCACCACACCACCCCTCTAAAAAAAAATTAATGCCAGTATGCATATATTATGAATCTTTCTTATTTGTTTATTTTGACTTTTATGGTGTCTCAATTTTTTATTTATTTTTATTTATTTATTTATTTATATTATTTTTAGAGAAACATTTTAAGTTCATGAATAATTTATAATGATATACGGGATACGACCAAACTCATTACGAGTATTAAAAAGATTAGTTGTATTCAGTCAAAACATACACGATACATTCATCTAAACAGATTTATTGCAATAAAGTTGCAAAGTTATTATGGCCAAATAAACAACCTCCCCTTTAGGTTCCTTGCATACCACGTTTCTTATCTTACCTATGTATGCATGTACACTTGCATCATGTATGTATGATGTAAAACATTAAAATGAACCACTATTTAAGGGGTTAGAGAGTCCACATTTTCTTAATTTTCTTAAATACCTTCCAGTCTTTAAGGTTACACTACCCTAACTTTCATTATCAAATTTAATACCAATATACTCCTTTATCTATATATATACTATCTAACACATAGTTAAACGACCCATTTGCTATTTTGAGATACTTAGTAAATAAAGTTGCAGGTTCTTGTTCAAAAGTTGTATAACTTTTGAATAGAAAAATAAAGATTTCAAATGATGGAGTCTTTTAATCAGTCCGGGCTTGTTAAGAAAGATGATCAAATGGATTTGCAATTGCCTCCAGGGTTTCGGTTTCATCCATCGGATGAAGAATTGATCACTCATTATTTGTCCAACAAAGTTGTTGACAACAATTTTTGTGCTAAAGCGATCGGGGAGGTTGATATGAACAGAATTGAACCATGGGAGTTGCCTAGTGAGTTTTTTTCTTTCTTTCGATAACTCAAATTTATATGATTTTAATGTCTTGTTTGATCAAACGATCTAATACTTTTAATGTTATTTTTTATGTTGATTAATGAATAAAGGGTTGGCGAAAATGGGTGAAAAAGAATGGTATTTTTTCTGTGTGAGAGATAAGAAGTATCCTACCGGGATGAGAACTAATAGAGCAACCAAGGATGGATATTGGAAAGCTACCGGGAAAGATAAGGATATTTTCCGGCGAAAATTGCTTGTTGGAATGAAGAAAACTTTGGTTTTCTATAAAGGAAGAGCTCCAAAAGGTGAAAAAACAAATTGGGTTATTCATGAATTCAGATTAGAAGGTAAATCAAGCCAGCAATTACCCACATCCGCAAAGGTAAATTTATTTGTTATTGACCCATCCCCTGTTTTTACTCTGTCTTTTGCTCTGTTTTTGCTAATTCTATGCTCTTTATTTCAGAATGAATGGGTGATTATTCGCGTGTTTCATAAGAATTCTGGTGGGACAAAAGTCTATATTCCAGAGCTTGTGAAGAATTCTGTTGATAATGAGCTTATTCCAGCTTCTATGCCTTCATTAATAGACTCTCCGGTTGTAGCGTATGGTGAAAAGATACTAAAACCGATCACCTCCGACCCAATAAACGTGCCCTGCTTCTCCAATCCAATCAACATCCAACAGAAAGATATGTTCAACACTTTTCTCAACAATCCTAATTATACTTTCAACACGATTTCAGCAGGCCAATATGTTAATCATATGAAAGGAAACTTCCAATGTCCACAAAGCTTCCCATTTCGGGCCAATGATCAAGCGATTTTAAGAGGCTTGATTGAGAATTATGGTCAAAATATGAAAGTTGAAAGAGAGATGGTAACTTGTTCACAAGATACAGGACTAAGCACTGAGATGAACAATGATTACGAGTCGGTTATGTCGAATCTTGAAATGGGTAAGAGGAAATTTGAAGATCAAGAAATAGCATCAACCTCAATGGGAGCAATTGACATGGATTCTTTATGGAATTACTAAAATTTATATGAAAAATTATTGGGAATTATAGATTATTAAGAAGGTGAGTATCATCAATTCAAGTATGAAGATGATGAAAGTACATGATTATCTTTTTGAAAAAGATTGATTTTGGACAAGAATTTTCTGATGTTTGAGAGATGAATATTGAAGAATAATGTATTTTAATATTTTGTTTTTGTAAGTTTTTTATTGGTGGCTTAATTATAATATGGTCTTTATGATAATATTCAAATGCTATGACATATGAGAGATTGAGTTGGTGACTTAGCTTACCCTTCTACTTTTGATTTGGATCTTTCACCTATGGAATTTAGTGCTTGATTTTGACCAATATTACTTAAATACAAATGTAATAAACTAAAAGTACTGTTCTTAAATGTATGTCAACAATCAACATGTTGTATTATATTAGTTATACAAGTTGATTATATGCACACAGCACACATGATACATATGAACTAAAACCATTGGTTGTGACACAATATTAAAAGAAATCAATATGTATTAACACAATGGACTAGTTTAACTTGGAGCGAATTAAAATTCCTAATAATCCAATTATAAAAGTTGGTAGAACTACTAATATACTATAAGTATTGAGAATAATATTACAACACAACAATGAGATATTCATTGAATATTTACAATAGTTATGCTTGCATGGACCATCAAGAATACAATCACAAAAAAGATAAACTAAGCATGAGGATGAAAAGTAATGTAAGATGCTTGTATTACCTTTCATATGTTCGTTATTATCATAGAGCAATTTTATATCAAATGAATGTCCATTTACAAATATTTCAGCAACTTGAACATGAATTTCTGTTTACACGTACTATTTAGGTTTAAGTTTCAGTAAACATGAATTTCTGTTTACACTTGCACTCAATTTCATGTGATTTAGGTTTTCATTACAACATTAACTTTTGCGCACCGAAATAGTAAGCTAGTTTAATAACATTAAACCACAACTTGAAACCATTTTGGAAATTATTTGGTGCCCGACGTGACTCGTGAGACATGTTGTCATATGATACAATAATCGACACGTTTAAACGACATAATATTCTCTCTTGTACATCATTGATGAAAGTGGCAACAAAATTAGTAACAACCTTACGAAACTAAACATAGAACTTTTGGTTTAATCAAATAACATAAAGGCAAATGTTATCACTGAATCACTTTCTAAAAGTATTAGTTGGTAACTAAAGCTATCAAGTTTCCAAAGATGGATAGATGAGTTCTTTACGCAATGAGTCTTAGACCATCATGTAAAGGGGTTTTGACCATTTGTTAATGGCACCTTTATATGTATCTATTAATCTATTATTAGCATCTACATTTGTTTTTAAAATATCAGATGAAATGTATAAAAATCATAAAAATATGAGTACAAGGTGTTCACTTATCTTTATACAAAAATTGAAATATCTTAATCACATAAGTTCCGTAAAAAGGCCTTAGATCTCTTTCAATAACTTTTATCGAAGATTTGAGAAGGTGCCGAAGATCACTAAAAAAAGGTTCCTTGTAGCACTTCTAGCTTTTACAAAGTGCCACAGTGAACCTTTATAGATTGGTGATGTTTTGCCGATTTAGTTGTTTTTTTTTTTTTTTTTTACATAAGTAGCGCAATGGGTTTGTGAGGATATATTAACTTGAAAATGTGTATAATCAGTTACTAGTTATAATACCCGTGCACGCGCGGGTTTTTTTTAAAATTTTTTTTTGAATAATATATTTTTATTTCTTAAAAAACAAATAATTTAATCTTTGTTTTATTTGATTTATTATTTTTAATTATATTTGTTATTATTAAAGATAATCATTTAAAAAATTTAATCCTTGCATCTTATCATATTTTTTTTTTATTTATCTTCTACTTGTGTAGTATTGCATCTTATCTAAATTTTTTTTTTTTTGTATTTATCTTATATTTGTGTAGTATATTAACAAAACAAATTTTTAAAATTTTAAATTAAAAAATAATAATTAAAATGTTACCTAATAAGGAAATATTCTTTTTTCCGAAATACGAAAGTACCCACTAGGGGTTTTGTTTTATTATATAAAAATATAAGAGATCAGCACGTACATTGAATATTATTCATTGATAGCATACTACGGAGTATTAGAAATTGAAAGACAATTAATTACACATGAGTATTCATTTGATCAATTCGAAGTCGTTCATAGTAATATCACCCTTGGTTTATTTTGACTTTTAGAAAGTTTGGTTTTAAATGTTATTAGTTGGTCATGTTTATTATATTTATTCTTTTGTAATGTTCTATATGAAATGGACATGGATATTCAACTGCTTTACTAGACAATACACACCGATACGTAACAACCAGGAATCATCAAAGAAATGTAGTCGTTACTCTTGAAAACAAACAAGGGATCATGTAAAGAAGAAACGAAACCGAAATTTGTAATAAAATGATTCACAAAATGTGATAGAGAATTGAAAGAGAAGTTTATTACAGGGTTTTAGGCTAAACACAGTAAGGGGAGGGATTGACACTCATTTTATCCGTGACGTCAATTATCTCTCTCCAGCGATTGGTTGCCACAGTAAGGCGACCTACACTACAAAAAACATACCCCACAAAAATACCTTTTACATTTAATTAACTACACACGCGCGCGCACACACACATGCACACACACACACAAAAATCAAGGTCTCTAAGCGAACTTAATCACCCAACACACTCGATCAATCGACTAAACACAAAAGGGTCGATCAACATTGTTTGAGAGATTGATCGATTGTGTGTCAGTTATTGTGAAAAGCCTTAGTGAACGAGTAAAATGAACTAAGAGCAAATCTATTTATACAAAGAAATGAAAAAGTAAAATGAAAAACCATTTTTCCCACCACGTAGGGTCTGGAAAGACCTCTTAGGCCTGACTAAGTAAGCACAAAGCTACTACTCTCCAACTGTCACTAGCGGTTAAGATGTACCATCTGACATCGCATAGTGGGAACGCATACGACAAGCACCACTACAAGCTAAAGGACGAATGATATTTGTCCTCCTTGTCAGCTCCCAGATGATCAACACGTGTCTCCCTGGCAGCCATTGATCATCCCATAAAGGTTTATCTCCAAACCCTACAAGTCTTTCTATAAAAGAAGAGCAACAGACACACTATCACATAAGTTTTCACACACTTGGGCAAAGAATGCCTCATAACAGTGCAGCATGATTCTTTTTTAAGTGTTACCCGAGCTTCTTGATATATATATCAATCTCATCGGGTCCTTACCGTTCAATAAGGGAAACCAAAAAATAAAACCATTTTCATCCCATTTCTAAACCGATTTACATATCATACGTAAACAATACCTAAAAACATTCAAGTAGGATTAGAATTCCTCCATAATTATCCCTAAGCATTCCTAGTTTGATAATAAGTCAAACTCAACCCACCGCTTCATACAAAGGGGTGTGTCGAACCCACAACCCATTTTAGGGTTTGTGGTTTTGCCATTCTAGTGCTTATATATTTATCTCTGATGAAAATACCACAATAATTACATTTCCTCATGACTCTCGTTTTATTTTGTAACTCGTTTCTCATTTCCACTTGCATGTTCTATTTAGTATACACAGGTATGACCCTTCGGCATTTCAATGAAACCCAATAATGAAGTTGTTGTTACTTCACACACATTCCTTTGAATTAGAACATTATACTATATAATGGTTTTTCAACCATATATACCTTACTGTATATAAACTTTTAGATTAGAACATTATACTATATAACATTTGTTGAAGTGGAACTTAGGAGCCAGTACTGTTGCGAAGCTGCTGGTTGTGAGGTCAGCTGCAGGAAGGAGGGTGGCGTAGGTATATTATGGAGCCACGACTCGAGCTAGCACTATTCACACGCTAAGCCAAGCCGTTTGTTAAGAGGGATTTAAAAAATATCTTTTGCTGAGTTTGTTGGTGGGTTTGTCACTAAACTGCCACTTAATCATTGAGTTTAGTCGCATGCTTAACACCTATTTTCCATTATCTATATGATTAGCAATATATATTACACATAGAACGTTCGGTAGGGATTTTTGAAAGTAATGCGTTAACTATCTTCACATGCAATCTTCATTTTGCCAATGACGAGAAGAATTTTGAAGCTTCGTTTAGAGTAATTTTAGTTTGCAGCTATGTTTAAACAACTTTTTTATATGCTTCTTCAATGTGGGTGTAGTTTTAAAAATGTAACCATGTAACATACTTCAACTGTTTGATGTTTTGTTTGAAAGTAGGGTTAAAGAAGATTAAATCTAGTAACATACTTCAACTGTTTGATGTTTTGTTTGAAAGTAGGGTTAAAGAAGATTAAATCTAGTATCTCATTTGGAAGGTGTAAGTATGTATACTTTGGCTATTTGATGATTTGTTTGTTAGTACATTAGGTGTGTTATTTTCACGTGATTAGAGTTTATAGAAATGGAAATTTAAGAAGTTTACTTTAGATGTTTCAAGTTTCATTTGTTGCAGCTTTTAGTGTGTGGTGTATTAATGTGCCATATTCATGTAATTGAAGGTTAGACAATCTGGAATCTATTGTTGAACCATTTCGCTAAATTTGTTCTGCAAGAAGCTTTTATTAGCGTGAATTTGCTTAGTTTTAACCATAGCCGGTTGTGGTCACAGTTTGTCCGTGCAGGTATTGAATCTTTGATGTTTTATGATTTAAATATCAAGTGCAAGATTGTTTCAAGATTTGGGTTTATACTCCTTTTGTATTCTTGTTGTTTTAAGATGTTTGTTTGTCTGATATTTGTTATGCAAATCAATGTTTTGCTACTTTCTATAAACACATGATGATTATGAAAGTCCGTGTTTAGTTTTTGGATATTTTGTTAGGCACGATTTGGGTTTAGACTCTCTTTTGGGGTTTTGATTGTTTTAATTTCCTTGTGTATTTGCTTCATGTTTTTTTTTGTATAATGTTTGTTTTCGAAATCAATGGTTTGTGGAGGATCATCCTGAACTTTATCTAGGACAAAATTTCTTGGAGGACTAAAATTAGTTTTCAAACAGTAAAACAATGAAGTTGCAAAAATACTAGGAAAAATATGGTTTATAAAAAATCTATCAACAAAAATGTAAACCACACAGGATTCTTTGAAATTAGATTCCTATCCACTCTGTTTGAACTGATATGATATGGTTTTTATCTGAGACACAAAACAAATACGATGATGCATTATGGTATTTCTATGACGCATCTGTTGAGAGTGAGAGTTGCGAACAGGTTACTTATTAAAGGTGTTACTTGATTGAAATTGTTTTTTTGTCATGCTTTTGTTAATGCCCATTATTGCCAATGTTTTTGTTTTGTACTAAGTTTTTCTATTTAAAATCTTAACACATCATTCATTAACAAATTAGTATGTTGGTATGTGTCAATTTACACATACCTTTACCTATTCTAACGGACCAAAACGACCAAAAACCGAGCCAAATATGCCAAATATATGTGTTTTTGTGTTTATGATTGTGCAGGTACGGATATTTCAAGTAATGGACGAAAATCAAGGAAATCACGACAAAACGAGCATGAGAATTGGAAAGAGTGTAAAGAAGCCGAGGCCGGGGAAGATTTCGTCAACAAAGATCAAGTTTGAGCTCAAAATGTCAAAAACAACCTTGGAGAATCAAAGAAAGTCAAGATTAGTCCTTGGATCAACTTTTCAGAAATAACATGTTTGGTACCTGGAATTTCAGATTATACAACATTGGTCCCTAAATTACTAAATCCTAAAATTCTATAAACCAAACCGGACCATTGGTAGTATTTTTTAAACCCAATCCCACTCTGGTCCACAACAATGCCTAAGCCCTAAGCGCAATCCAGCAAAAAGCCCAAACCTTACGCCTTAATATTACCCGCGATCCAATAGCCCAACCCTCCTAAGTCAGACCCTAAATATTAACCACGGCTCAAATAATAAAAACACCCAATTCCCCTTTTCCCACCCCCAAGATCATATTTTACCCAGAAAACTTTATCTGTTCATGACCCTAGAAGTTACCAGCCCCCCAACAAAATACCCCATCCTAATAAAATTGATCCAATGATTAGTGCTTCTAAGACCTGACCAGCGGAACAGGACAGAGAATGTCAGTGGCACACGTGGCGCAGATAGAGCATACACGCAGGATTCCCATCATGTGCACTCTATCGCAAGGGTTTGAAATTGATGGGAAATATCTCGAACGGTGATCAAAAACGGCTTGGAATAGCACTGCAAAGAAACACAGAAGCACAAGGAATTGGTGATGCCGGAATATCTAGAAGGATCTAAAAGCATCTCAACTGCATCCTATACAAAAATAACCCCCCCCCTTACCGGATGTTGAAGGTTGTTAGCCATTAGGGTTAGGAGTATAATAGATTAATAGCTTGTAATTTTCAGCTTATTTTTAATCTTCTTGCTTCAATATTGTAATAGATTTTTCAGTTTATTAATAAATTGCATTTTCATCAGTATTGAAAGTTTCTTTGTAGCTTAAGTATGTTTTGATAATGGTTGTTTTAAGCTTTTATAAACTTTTGTTCCTGTCTCATAAGCTCAAATAAACTTCTATTATAGCTTAGTGTAGCCTATACTATGGTTGCTATGCTTTTTACTCTAAAAATTCAGTATGTCAACGAAAGTCAACAGTGATGAATGAATAAGCACTTTAAGCCTATCCAGAGATGAAGGTGAAGCCCTAGGTCCTTATAGAATTTCCTTGATGAGTTGCTTCATACTCTTCTTCTTAGTCTCTTATTCTCAGCTTTGCTCATTTGTAAGTTACTTTCTAATTTTTCATTTATTTGCTAATGGTTATTAGCTTATTTCTATGCTTTAGTTGTGCTTATGTTGATTAATTGGTGTTTTAGATATCATATTATTCTTAATCTCAGCCTTTGAGTAGTCATTTGTTTTTCCACTTCACTTGTAAAAAGTTGAAAATCCAAAAATAATGCATAGTTAGCATAGCTTTATATTAGTTCTTATATTTCAGTAAGAGTAGCTTTAGATTAAGTCAATTTAGTCATGTTTAGTGAAGAAATCAAACAATATATCACAAGTTTGTAGGCTTATTCAGTGTTAATCAAAACAGTTTGAGCTCCGTAGGAGTGTTTGGACTAGAGTAGTTTTTAGGATAAAAGTTGTTTTTGAACCCAAACTGAATTTCAGTTATGCTTTAAATTAGTGGATGTAGAAGTTTTAAGATAGAAGTATTGCATCGGCATTGAAGTTTACAAGCTTATTGATAGGTTTTCCTGAGCAATTGGTTGTTACCCTCTGCGTTAATTAAGTAGCTGGTTAGATTTAAGGTTTAGGCGTCATTGAGTTTGTTGTTTTTTCTGTTTTAGTTCATTATAGGATAGAGATAAGTTTTCATAAATCTGTTTTCATGACTTTCTTTTGGTCAAATCTCCATTTCTACCCATTTTTCCGACAAATGCACATCAGCCATAAGCTAGGATCTGTTTGACTCCCCAGATTAGCGCTAATTTAGGTTTTGTTTTTTAAAGTTCAATATAGCTTACAATATTGGGTTTAACATGCTGGTATCACCCCCTTTTAGTCAAATTTTTCTAAACTTTACCCCATTTTTCACCCTATGTGCACTCTGTCCTCAGCAGGCCTACGTATTAGTTTTGGTTAGCTACATCAGTTAGCTTAATGCAACCTCTTCAAAAAGCTAGAATTTTAAGTTAGTTTTTAGAATGTTTGTAGGCTCTGAACTTGTTAACACAGTTAGTTAGTAGATTACATTTTTATCGTTTTTGGCCTTAGTTTGAAAGTTTTAGCTGAGATCCTCCGATTTAGCTTGAGACTTATCTGTTTAGCTGTTGGATTGCATTTATTCAATCTTTTTCTTCCATTGCTTAACTGTGAGACATTTAGTAAAGTAATGTTTACTTGAATTAGTTCTTGCTTGACTGAATAGTTGTAAACTATGATCCTAACAATCTCCCCCTAAGGATCGGTCATGAAGGATTGTTGAAGGATAGAAGTTTGTCACGGTCATCGAGGTTGCTTGACGTCTTTGTCTTTGGACTTTAAGTGTTGACATTTGTAGATTTTGTTGGGGTATAAAAGATCAAAGTACTGCTGGATATCAAAGTGTTGCTCTTCAGAGTACTGCTGAAGTATTAAAGTCAAAGTACTGCTAGTGATCAAAGTACTGCTCGTTGATAAGTCAAAGTACTGCTTGAAGATAAAGACTGAATATATTATTAGAATTAGAATATTATGTAATCTAGAATATTCTATAGTTAGAGATTGTATACTTGTCGTTCAAGTTATGTAAACCGATTAGGGTTTTCCTTGTGCTTATAAAAGGATCCCTAGGTTGGCATTATAGATAAGAGTTTTATGAATACGATTTAGAGATAAGTTAGAGTTCTAATAGTCTGCATTCTAAAAGCATATTTAAGGTGTTAATATAATCAAAGTTTGGTTAATTCTTCTTAGCTTTGTTAAGTAATTCCGCATACTTAATAGAGTAATTCAGTGTTTCATTGTTAGTAGATTAGGATTTATCCAAGGCTACTAAACCCTTAACAAGCTATATAATAGTTTGGTCAGAGTATAACGATCCAACAAGTGGTATCAGAGCTTGTGTGGAAACTCTGATTAAGAAGAAACCCTATACCTTAAGCTAAATCAACTCAACAAAGATGTCAACATCCGAAACCCCTCAGATGACTTCCATCACCACAGTTCGCATTCCTATTGTCAAGAAGGGAGAGTATGATCTATGGAGCATGAAGATGAGGCAGTATATTGCTATGACTGATTCCTCTCTCTGGGATATCATTATCAATGGCAACCAAGTCTTAGAAGAACTTGTACATGTTGAAGGCCAACCTAAACCACCTAAACCTACTCTACCAGCTGCTGTCAAGAAGGCTCAAGACAAGGTTCTCAACATACTGCTGTCTGCCATACCTGACAGTCATCTACTTAAGTTTCACAATGCTCAGGATGCAAAACAGTTGTGGGCTGCTATCAAGACCAGATTTGGACG
>LBNU01024273.1:2005-17837 GCA_014162995.1 Artemisia annua | reverse complement strand
AATTGGGTGTTAAATTGTATCTTAATAGCGAGGGGGATCTGATCACCATAAAGTTCATCCACGCTTTGTGAGTGCTTTCCTTGTTGCCACGTGACTAGCAGCGTAGTTGTCCTATTGGGCCTATTCTTTTCTCCTGTAAAGCCTGTCTAAAGATGATGCGCGGGACCAACTGGCTTTGTTCTCAGGTCGTTCAGTCTCTTGGAACAACAGATGTTCGGTACTATATTTCTGCGGGCATGCTCCTCCATAACGTACCATGCGGTGATAATCTGTGACCCCCCCGGATTATTTCAATGGTGAGTGGCTACGCGTACTGCTTGTCGCAGTCAAACTTGGGGAAAGAAATTTCATCGCTGAAGAGTACCCTGGCTGACCTTTTTCTGACTTTGGTTGCATTATTGTTCATGTAAATGTGTCTGCCTTGTCTTAGGTTTCTTTTTTATCCGTTGTCCGCGTTTATCTTTCCCTTTTTAATGTTGTTGCTAAGTTCCATCCTGCCCCTTTTACTACATTTTCAATTAGTTGGTAGCTGGACGCACTCATTTGTTGTTGGCCCTTCTGCCCATGATAGTCACAGTACCCTGTCCCTGTTGCGCTTCCCTTCTGGTATGGCTTTGGTGGGGTTTTAGGAAGTTTCGTCCTTCTATTTGCGATATCTCTCGTGGAGTTTTTGCAACGGGTTATACTTTGTCGTTCCCACGTGCCACATCGTCGTTGGCGTAGCTTTATTCCGATTATCGCTGTTGGTCATTGGATTGTTCTCCTTGACTGTTCTTGGATCTGTAAATTCGGAGTACCCTTCATTGCATCTGCACGCAGTTCTCTTGTTTTATGAACCTTGTGCGCTTCATTAATTATCAAAGGTTTGGGGAACTTTATCATTTAATTTTTTTGGGATTTAGCTCTTGGTTATTTATCCCATTCATGAATCCTGAAATTTTTTACTATTTCAGGCATGCCTTTATGTGTAATGATCATCTTTGAACGCTCAATGAAAGCGCTCGTTGATTGCCCTTGGCGCTGTTTATTCTGGCCATTCTACCGGGTCTTAGCGCCTTTCTTTCTTGAGTGGTTCAAGCGGGATGCTTCCGCAACTGTTCATACCCTTTATGCTTCTTGTTGGAAGGTTTGCTACCAAGTTCGCGCATCCCCACTAATGTGGAATTAAACCATATGCACCACAAGGTTGTGGCCAATTTTCGATTACTAGCATCGATCGAAAATTTTTAGGATCATCGGGTCACCCGTTCCATCATATGTTTTACCATTGGAAGGCATGCCGCTTTTCTTGTTATCCGATAGTGCTGATGCGTTGAGAACGCATCAACTTTTTGCGACGCCAAGGAAGGGATATGTCTCGTCCTCTTCTCGCAAGTTTCTCTGACTTCCAGTGTCTTATTCTTATCCTCGTTGTCCGAGGAGCTGCTCGAGGAAGAATGTTTCTTTTGCGCCGCCTTGGCCGTTTTCTTCGGGTCTGAGCTAGAGGGCTTTCACTTGGGTAAACTCGTTCCCCGCTTCGTGGATACTCTCGCTTCAGATTAGAAGAGTTCTCTTGCCTTGGTGAGCGCCGTGGTCCAAGTTCATCGCGGATCGCGGGCTACTAGCATGAGTGGACGTTAGGTGCGTCGCTCATTACCCTCGTACTCCTCCGATAATGCGATTGGATGTTGTTACCGAGCCTAGAGTGGACACGTACGCCTCTGTTATTCTCCGTCTAGGGTAGCGCGGTGGGATGTTCCATCGAAGTAAGCGGCGTGTAAGTTTGGTTAGCCTTCTTATTCTTCCTCTTGGAGAGTTGCGGTTCAACGTTTCGTAAAATTTGGGATACAAATTTTTACGTCGACTCTGGTTCTTCTTCCAGCGCATGATATTTTCCAAGGTCTTAATAATGTTCTTACTAAACTTTTAGGGATCTCTGTTACGCGAGGGGGTTGTATAAGGTTACCATAGGATTTTTGGTCATAATCATAGTATTGGGTTTGCAACGGTTCTTCTACTGTATTATTGTCTTTTTAATACTAAAACATAATAAATTACAACAAAGGCAGTCTAAGGATACAGTAATTAGATCACTGGTTAAGAAGCTCAAGAATAAGTCGTACTAATATGGGTACTTGTATTATCAATTTAAATAATATTTATAAATTTGCCTTAAATTAACATTTATATATTCGTATTCAATTACCATTTAAGTTTAGTTAACACCCATCTTTCTTTTTATTTTTTATGTTAATTGGCATTTCTTAGTTATTTTTCTTTTATATTTTTTTTTTAACTTGACATAACTTTAGCAGACCTTCTTTTTTTTCTTCTTTTTTTTCTTTTGAATTTTTACACACGCTTTACTTTATGCATTCTTTAGCTGAAATTGGAATTTAGCATTTTGTCTAGTAAACTCAATTTTTTGTCTTCAAGTGGCTATAGGAGTGTGATTTTCAAAATTAGCTTTGCTGTAGTAGATGAACCCCATTTTTAATTTTTCGTGTGTTTACCTGATTATTTTGTTTTATGTTATGTACTAGTATGCTAAGCATAATATGGAGAGGAATTTGGTAAATAAATGCATGATGATTTGCACGAAGAAAATAAATTATGTGCTTGATTATGGGCTAAGCACATACTCGTGAGTCGTGACATGTCCATATTTGTTGTCCGGAACTTAAAAAGTAGAGTACTTACCAATTTTGACACTATATGGGCCCAACCATTAAGCCCACCAAATGTACCAACAAGGCAATAAAAATAGCCAGTCAATACAATTTTTGCTGTTTTCATACTTTTGGAGAACTTCCGACTATCAAGGAGACGAAAAGCTCTGAGTCAAATTTGTTAGTATAGTAGAAATGATGGAAGACAGAGAATAGTCAATTATGTATCTACCCTTAATAGTAAATAAATGAAAATTCAAGAATATATTGGAGGTTGAAGATGAAGTAGGGTAAATTAACAAAAGTGCTCTCACGTGCAATTCACATAATTTAGCGGACTTATTAAAAACCAATGACATATTTTATAATTAAATTTTGAGAGTGATGGAGAATGCAAAAATGAAAACCCGCATGGACAAAATTTGTACTTTACCTTAAAATAAAATAGAGCCATGGATTTTCATATCAACCTGCCAATACATTGCAAAGCATCAAACATGATAGAGACTGTCTTTCTACTTATCCATTTAGCCAATATATGGGCTTTGATGCTCTAATTTTCATAGTTTGTGCAGCGAATTGTCATTTAATGGATCTACAAACATAGTTTCAAACTACTAATGATTTTGGGCTTTGATGCTCTAATTTTCATAGTTTATGTAGCGAATTGTCATTTAATGGGTCGTCAAACATAATTTTAAACTACTAATATATAGCTCACTGACATGTCAACAGGTAATTGATGTAATCATAAAGAGGAGAGAGAAATTATCACAAAATACATCAATCACCCACTTACACGTCAGCGATTTTTTTTTTCCTCTTCTAAATGTGGGTCTAGCATGTGTTTGTCAAGTAAATCAATTGTTTTTTGGAATCAAAATATTAATGTGAATTTTTTAAAACTATATGAATACTCACGCAAAGCGACAGTGTATAACAACATATAATTATACTTAAAAACTTGTGGTTTTGGTGTGACTCTTGATGCAACACGGGTTCAATTTTTAATTATTGCGAGAAAATAGTACTGGGTTATAAATGAAAAATGATAAAAGTTTGAGCATTAAACAATATATACAATATTAATTTTTCGTTTATAACCCATAACCCATATTATTTTCATTCAGTTTAAATCATGTTTAATCCTTAAATTCTTAAACTTTAATTATTTTTCGTTTATAACAATAATCCTTTTTTCATCACTACAACTATTTGCCGCTAAAAAATTTTGTTATTATGCACAGATATATAATTTTTAAACTTTGAAGAAATATTGACATAATGCATTTCAATTTTATTGGATGACTTAAAGTGTAGTCTGAAAGATATGGTTCATTTAGACATTGCGTAGTGTATACGTTAGGTATCAACTGAAATATTCAATCATTCAATGGAGTGAAATCAACAAGATTCTTATGTCATGTTCATTAATTATTGTATTGGGTTGTGTTTAAACATACCTTAATTAAAAATTTGCATTAAATAAACACTAAACACTTTTACGTTAAAATTTGAGCAAAAAAGAGAAAAAATATAAACATCACATTCCATGTTTAAAATGAAAAAATATGTATATTTATAGAATATACTACTTCATTTAATGCAAAAATTTTAATTAAGGTATGTTTAAACACAACCCCGTGGGTTGTGGTTAAGAAAACCCTTAATTATTAAGTACATAAACTTATAAACAAAGGGGAACTATATTTAGGACATGTATACACTACTATTTGTGCAATATAATGTTGTACAGTGCGTTATATAGTTTGTATAAGATGATGCATGAATTGAATAAAATCTGGTACTCACCTCTTCTCATAAACAAACCGCAACTCATATTTTAAAAATACGGTTAAGCATGAAATCCCAAAGTATCAATCAAAAATATTTGAAACTTGCTTATAGTTAAAGACTTAAAAAATTAAAATTCAACACTTACTTATAATAGAAAGAATTGCATTACTTTTGCTATTAAATCAATACAATTATATCTATATATTTAAGCATTACAAGTAAAAAAAAACATTGTTTACAACTATTTAAATCATAAATGCATTAACACATATAATCAATACTTAAATGTACAACTATTTTATCATATTTTACAACCTAATGAAGCTACTAATCATCTATTGTTAAAATCCAATAAGCCAAACACTTAAAAAATCACGCATTTAAAACATGTACAACTATGTCAAATGTGCAAGTCCCATCAAGTAACGTCATTGAAATGAACAACTTTAATTACAAATTTTAGAAATGTTTTGACACAAAATAAATAGCTCGTAAATGGTAATATTACGTACCTCAAAGAGATTTAAAAGAAAAGAAGCGCTCAGTTAATTTTGAGACACTTTTTATACATTTGCTACATAATCTCTAACTATATTGGCCTAATATATTCACATCAAACTCGTCTTCCTTTCGTCATTTATAATTTCGCGTATACATCTCATTTAGACACATCAGGGGTTTCAGGTATATTTATTTGTAAAGAGTGTTTTGTATTGGTTTTGTGTGAAGGCAAGCGTGCTTACCTAGAGTTAAGAAAGGTTCATGAGAAGCATTGAATGAGGAATATTGAGAGCGATTACTAGCTCTTATTTAAAATAGGAAGGAGAATAATGACGAAACACGATCTATTTTTGCAGATGCTCTAAATTCTATGGTTGTGATTTATCCTCTTTTCTCATTTTCAATTATATTTCATTTGATTCTACCCACTAGAGTTTGGTATCTTTTTTTGCCAGGTGATTGTATTATAATGAAGATTTGCTATCTTTGTAAGAGTTTCTATAATCTCATAATGAAAAATTGTAATTGTACCGCATTCTCTTTATGAAGTAATATTATGGGTAAAGTTTGTACTTTTTGGGAAGTTTAATTAGATGTTATTGGGAGGTAGGTGTGGGGATGGTGATGACCTATTTATTATGGGTAGCATTGCTGGAAAGTTTGGATAGAGGGGGATACTTCATTGGCATACCATCATAATGTGTTGTTTAGATTTGCACGATCAATATAGTTCACGGTCAGGGATGTTGCAAATTCTTTTCCGATGCTTGGTATTTGATGATGGTCGCATTATCGGTGAATCACTAAGAGGTAGTTTGAATAGTGCTTGGCAATTTTGAAACATTATATCGAGTAATTGGATGTGGACACCGCCTGCTTGACTTTAACTAATTAAGAAACGAAGGTTTATTGGCCGTCATGAATTGGGGTGAAGGTGCAGTCTATATATGGGATTGTATCTCCCTTGTGGGCATTTGATAATTAGTTGCCGCTGGTTTGACAACTCCTTGGAGGTGTCTGTTAGCAAGATGCTGGATTTATTAGTGTTTGGCCAGGTGAAAGGCAATCTCAGTGTTTGGACGTTATGAGTCATCGTCTGCACGAGTCTAGGTCGAGCCTCTACAGTCGAGCTCTTGTTGTCCGCTCGGTGTATGTGTAGTAGATTATTTTTTGGTCAAAGGTTATATTTTTTTGGAACGTTGACAAAAGCCTTTATTAATGAATAATATTTTAGATCAGTGGTCGTGTACTTTATAATGACTACTTATGCTTCGGAGGGCGATAGAGGATATTTGTGGTATTTATACTAGGTCGATCCAACTTTTTTGGGTTTTAATGGAAGAATAGACAATCATCCGACTCGTTTTGTTGTGTTTTGAAGGTTTATTGTTATCAACCTGGGAGAGTAATTTATCTATAATCTATAACACCATTCATGCTTTGATTGGTTCGAATCTCCGAGAGGCCAGCTAACGTATAATTTGGAGTTTGCGTAGTGAAACCATAGATTCTTACTTAGAAAAAGTAGCTATAAATTGATGGGTTTGACTCAATTACCGTGAATTATATTGTTTATTCAGAATGGATTTTCCACTGCGCTCAATGGTGTCTTCCTGATATACTCGACTACATAGCAGATTATCTACCTATATAGGTAATACTCTCACCCCCCAAACCCAAATGTTTCTGCGCGTAGTGCGCTTTTGGGCTTGTACTTTTTTTTAAAGTGATTAATGTCAAGAATATGGATGAAAGTTTAATACTTTTCCTTTGCCAAAGCGTGTTGAATGTCTCCTATTGTCCTCAATCTAGAAATATATCTTTATCGGTTACTACTAATATGATGAGAATAGCCATCCGAATCATGTCAGCCTGGATACAGACTATCCTTAAGTACGGCTATGATCCTCTGGTTTTCATAAGCTGCATTATTATACGACAAATTTTTGCTATTACTATGGGCGCTAAGGTTTGTTTTGGATTTTTTGGCGAGATGCGGTCCATTGCAATGTTTATAATGGTGTACATAAATTGATGGGTGGGAATGATCATTGTCAGGGAGTTTTGTATGATGATTTTAAGTGACGCAGTAGGAATATGTATGTATAAAATGAAGGGTGCCCGTTAGACTTTTTGATGGAATCGCTTTAATGGGATGCAGGTTTATACTCTTCCACATATTATTGCGACCTAGGAAACTGATTCATCAATATATCTTGGGGTAGCGTGTGCTTGGGGCGTAATACCTCGTTGTGCTCCGTAACAAACAACTTGTGACTGGGAGTGATCCACCTTTTGTTGTGTGCCTTCTGCTATCAAGGGACAATGGGTTTGATTGCAGGATCAACTACGTTGAAAGCTGAAATGTGATAACAGTGGCTAAAGCATTAGAAGCTTACTGTTAGAGAACTCACAACTCTCTCTCCTGGGAGAATATCCTTTCTGTCTTTTTTGATAGTACAATTTGGTCCTCTCTCCTCTGGAGCATAGAAGTTTTTGTCTTAGAGTTCAGAGTAGAGTTGTGCACAGTAATTTGTATCGATCGTTAAGAAACAAACTTATTCATTGTCTTAATTATATAACTGATTGTTTTGCATGCTACAATGAAAACATGTATTTTGGTTGCGGCGATTACATTTGATTAGCCTCGTTTGCATGATATATATCTATTAATATGAATAACGGTTAACGTTGATTAGTTATTTCCGTTAATCATAATCACCTTCCAATATCCAAAATACTAATTTATCACAATTTTGATAATCTAAATTGCTTTCTTTAACCATAATCAGATTCTACGCTCATATTGATAAGAATCATGAAAATGAAATGGATTCAGTATTAATAACCCAAAAATTTCATTTTTATTTTAGTCATACATTTGACATTTTGCATAAATTATTGTAGCTAATAAGCTATTTTGCGATCAAGGTTTTCAAGTAAAGAATAATTATTGGTTATAGCATGATCAAAGTACAATATATAAATAATTTTAGCATAACCAAATAATCAGTGGCTCGGATTTTCTTATTTCAAGTAGTTATATGAATTATATTTAAATAGCAATCCAACCATTGTAAAATATATCCACAATCCTAACTCCTACCCTACCGCTTTACTGCCGAGTGATCATTAGAACTGATGTCCTCCAAGTGTAGGTAAGTATTCGAATAAAATATAATAACATCTTAGATGGAACAATAAAAAATGCTCAACACCTGAATATTTGCTTAATTCCTTATATTAGACTATAAAGTAGTTCACACAAATAGTTAGTTCAACTAAAGAAATGACCTAGACGCGAGGACCTATAATCGGGTAAACACTCGTCTCGACCGATCTCTCATNTGAATATTATTGTGGTCAGATCCGTGGTGGTTCCAAGCGAGTCTTTATTGATAAGGCCTATGGCACACGAATGCAATGATTGCGGTCAGATCTTTTTTTAGTGATGGCCCGACATTTGTGGTAGCGGTGAAGGTATGCACATGACAAATCTTTGTTGGTTGAAGGTGAGGGGAGAGGAGTGGTGGCGATGAAAGGGTAGTCAGGCAGTGGGTGTCATGTTTTTCTTGTGTTGAAGAAATAAGCAGGGTTTGTTTCAATAATAATTTTATGGCAAATTTTTTTGTTATGTTTGAATAGGTTTAGATGGGGTAAAATTAAAGGCCCCATAATAAACTGAAAAAATAAAATGAAAATAGTGGATACAATGCTTAGAAACTTAGACGCCAAAGTGGACCATTGATACTTGTTAAAATATCATTTTAACATTTAAAAGTTTCGACTAAGAAAAAAGAACAAAATAATAATTGCATTCTATGTAATCTATTAATGTCCAGATTTACTTTTTTTACTTTCCTTATAAGTTATGTCCAATTTCACATAAATATTATACATTATACTTTTATATGAAATGACATAGGCGTATATAGTACAGTTCATAACATATTATCCATTTGGCTAAAATAAAATTTATATTTTCAACTTTTGTAACACCCTCGAATTTTGGATACGCAGCGGAATTAAAGCTGAGTGTTACTTTATGACACAACAGTTATAATAAAAGAAAACGATCTCTAATCAAGTCGTTTTTAAAAGATTTTATTATTCAAATATCAGAGTTTACAAAATGAGGTCCCAGTAGTTTTACAAATTGTCAAATAAGTTATCAAATGATAATAAAATCTTTAGCCTTCTTTCCGTATCCGTGCCTCTTCATGCCATCCTTGTTCAGTATAAACCTGAGATAAACATGCTAAAAATGTCAACACAAAGGTTGGTGAGTTCATAGAGTTTATGAGTAAAACATTTACTTTCCAAAAATCTTAAGTTTGGACGATATTTGTAATAAATACCAATATTTTAAGGTGGGAGTCCCGAGAGGAGCAGAGGCCGTGCTTCATAGCGCGAATAGATTCTTAAATGAGTTTCACTCGGATGGGTCATTGGCTATGCTTAATGTTGATTTCTCTAATGCCTTCAACTTGGTGGATCGAACTACCCTTTTACACGAGGTTCGGACTCGATGCCCGTCTATTTCCCTATTAGTGGATTTTTTATATGGTTAGACGGCGAGGTTATATGAGGGTGATGACCTTATTTGGTCCACCACTGGAGTTTAGCAGGGGGACCCTTTAGGGCCCCTTCTTTTTGCTTTAGTTTTGCACCCATTAGTTCACCGGATCAGGGATTGTTGCAAACTTCTTTTCCATGCTTGGTATTTGGATGATGGTACGATTATCGGTGACACTAAAGAGGTAGCTAAAGCCTTAGATATAATCAGGACTGAGGGGCCCCGCCTGGGCCTTGAACTCAACATTAAGAAAACAGAAGGTTTTTGGCCGTCATGCAATGGGGTGAAGGTGCAGGATGGGTTGTTCCCCCGTGGGATTGGGAGATCGTCGCTGGGTGTAAAACTCCTTGGAGGTGCTGTTAGCAAGGATGCTGGATTTATTAGTAGTTTGGCGGTGAAAAGGCATCTCGTGTTGTGGAACTTATGAGTCATCTCCCAAGTCTACGTGACCCTCAATCCGAGCTTCTGTTGTCCGCTCGTGTATGGGTGTCGCAAACTGTTGTTCGGTCTTAGAACGTGCCAACCTATGTATATAGGGGAAGCTGTTTCTATTTTTGACAATGGCCTTCGGAGGGCGATAGAGGATATTGTGGTTTGCGGTGGTCCATTTTTTGGGGATTTTCAATGGAGACTAGCATCACTTCCGACTCGGTTTGGTGGGTTGGGTTTATGTTCTCCTGAGGATGTATCTACTTATGCTTTTGTGGCCTCGAGGGCGCAATATTGGAGTTTGCAGGACCACATCTTCAAGAATGTGTTATTGATGGGGTTGACTCTGATTATGGGTATGCAATGGATCGCCTGCGCATGTCCCTTCCTGATTTCGATCTTAGCGGTTTCTCTAATAAGGACACCCCCCCAAAATCCCAGAATGTTCTGGCGTGTGCCCTATTTAGTGAAATCGTCAAGAATTTGGGAGTGAAGTTCGATTTATCCCCTTGCCAAAAAGCGGTGTTTGAATGTCTCCATGCTCCTCATGCTCAGAATTTCTTGACGGTTACTCCCATTGAAGGACTAGGCCACCATATGTCAGCCCTGGAGTACCAGACTATCCTTAAGTACCGNCTGATTTCGATCTTAGCGGTTTCTCTAATAAGGACACCCCCCCAAAATCCCAGAATGTTCTGGCGTGTGCCCTATTTAGTGAAATCGTCAAGAATTTGGGAGTGAAGTTCGATTTATCCCCTTGCCAAAAAGCGGTGTTTGAATGTCTCCATGCTCCTCATGCTCAGAATTTCTTGACGGTTACTCCCATTGAAGGACTAGGCCACCATATGTCAGCCCTGGAGTACCAGACTATCCTTAAGTACCGGCTAATGATCCCTCTGTTTCTAGCTGATGAGCCTTGCCTAGTATGCCGCAAGGTTTGTTTGGATTCTTTTGGCGAGCATGCGGTCCATTGCAAGGAGTTACCTGGTTTCAAATATAGGCATGATTTGGTCAGGGATGTTTTGTATGATGTTCTTAAGAGAGCAGATATTTCTTCTAAAAAAGAGGCCCCCGTGAACTTTTTGATGGATCCGCTTGAAGGGAGGTCTACTTTACGGCCAGCTGATATACTTGTGTTTGGGTGGGCTGGGGCGAAACATGCTTGTGTAGATCTTACTGGAGTGTCCCCTCTTGTTGGGCTCAGGGACAATGGGTTTGTTGCAGGACAAGCTACGTTGAAAGCTGAATCGAGTAAAGTGGCTAAACATTAGAAAGCTTGCTTAGAGAATCAACACGTGTGTATCCCTTTTGCTTTTGATACATTTGGTTTCCTAGCTCTGGAAGCATAGAAGTTTTTGTTTAGAGTTCAACGGGTTGTGCAAAGTAATTTTTCGACCCTCAAGAAACAAAACTTCATTTTTAGTAGGATTGTTTTTGCCATCCAAAAGGAGGTTGCGGCGCAACTTGTTGCTCGTTTGCCTGCCATCTTATTGTAATCCGTTGATTGTTTTTAGTAATATACCAATATCAATAAAATAAATAGTAATTTACATCTTTAAATACCCTTATTTGTAAAATCATATGATGGATTCAAGTTTATGAACGGTTAATTGTATATGAATACAATTATAAATAAAGTAGTAAAAAGCAGATGAGATCTTCAAGTAAGATAATTGTATATGAATACAGTTATAAATAATTTAGCAATAATCAGTGAGCTCGGATTTCAGATAAGATAATTGTAAATGAATACAATTGTAATTTAATATAACGCGATTGAACACAAGTTTCAAGTTAGGTAATTGTAAATTAATACAATTAGGGTAAAACAATAATAATGCCTCATGTTATTCTATATTGCTCTAAGTCTCATGACACGCAAACCTTAACAATAGGACATCACCGAAGTGATGTTAATTACTAACATAATTAAATGGAAGTAATAATGCCCTCTGGTAGGAGCTTGCCAACTTCCTATTTAATCTCAAATATAATGCATTTGGTAACCTATCCGGTTACACAAATGGGGCGTCAACTGCCAATAGATCTATTCATTATACTCGCGTTCACTCGCAAGTGATTAATGGGTCATGATATGAGGGACTTTTAAATGGCAATAGGGGATAACTTAGGCAATATAAACCAGGAAAGCATACAGAAAGTACTTGTGTTCAACAAGTAATAAGGTTCAATAAGCAAATAGGGTATTTCATCAATTGAGTAAAGCAGTTAAGTTAAACGAGAAAAATCAGTAAGTAAAACGAGCATGTATCTCCCCCAAAACGTTCAAAATAAGAAAAGAAGGGCTATGACTCACCTCGATGCTACAGTAGTCTGGATGGAAAACAAATTAATTAAAGTTTATAAACGTCTCCGACACGTAACCTGAGTTGATATGGCAAGTTTTCAGTATTTACGTATATGTAAGTTTACTATTTGTTTTGTTGATGACTAAACGTTAAATGAGACAATATGAAGTTTCTTCAAAAGTTAGTTAATAAATAGATTTTATCTTATTTCCTTTTTATGGTTTGTTATTCTATATATATATATATATATATATATATATATATATATATATATATATATATATATATATATATATATATATATATATATATATATATATATATATATATATATATATATATATATATATATATATATATATATATATATATATACATATATATATACATATATATATATATACATATATATATATATACATACATATATATATATATATATATATATATATATATATATATATATATATATATATATATATATATATATATATATATATATATATATATATATATATATATATATATATATATATATATATATATACATGTATATACATATATATATATATATATACATATATATATATATATATATATATATATATACATATATATACATATATATACATATATGTATATATATATATATATATATATGTATATATGTATATATGTATATATATATACATATATACATATATACATATATAGGTTTGGGTTAAAATAAAAAGTGTCTTATAATAAAAAGTGTAGGAAGCCACCAGGTGATGCCACGTGTCCCCTCTCCACCCCCTCTTTTTTTATTACTGTCGGGGGTATTATTGTCATTTTAACCTTAGGGTATATAATATTTTTTTTCCTATTCTTTAGTTTCTTTTTCTGTTCGTTCATAACCAAACACACACACACACACACACACACACACACATACACAGTTCTCTCGATAACTCTACCTCTTCCACCGTTATCTCCCACCGTTCTTCCCCCCATTATCACCACTGTTCTCACCACCATTCACCACTGTTGATTATCACCACCATTCTCTGTAACTGATTTAATTGATTTTTGGATGTCGATTGAGTTTATCATCAACGAATAACAAGTTCATTCACTAATAATGAGTGGTCATCATCAACAACTAATTCAATATCAACTAATAATGATAGTAAGATCTTTTTTTTTTTGTTAATTTAGTATATTTAATTTGAATATGATTTTGTGTGATTGTTAGTCTATTTAATTGATTTGTTATGTTTTTGTATGATTATTTGTGTTTCCAGTTGACTTAATTTGATGTTAGAAATGTTATTTTCAATATGTGTTTTAGGTTTATTGATGCAGTTGGGTTTAAGTCATTGATGCACTAGTTTTAAGCTTATTGTTACTCTAGTTAGCTAGCATTTGATATTATTTTTAGCTTTGTGATATACATAATCATCTTCTTTTATTGTATTTTATTTTTGATACAGTTGATATTAAACACTGATGCAGTAGAAAGATTTAGATACAAAACATGTTTAGAAAAGGTGCATACAAGGTGTTTGATAAAATGTCTTATTAGATTTGATAACTGTGATGCACTAATTTCACACTGTAATGCATCGACTGTTAATTTTATATTGTGATGCATTTGTTCTGAAACGCTGATGCACTAGGTGTGTAATTTTGCACTGTGATGCATCAATTGTTAAGTTTATATTGTGTGTAATTGTATGTATGATGCAGTTGATCTTAAGATGTGATGCAGTAGGTTATATTTTGTGGTAAATAATGTTCGTTTAGGATACTTGTAGTGTGTTTTTACTTAAGAAAGGTTTTGTGTTTGTATTTGAAAGGATGATGCAGTTGATATAAAGGAAGTGATGCAATAGGTTATGTTATGTGGCAAATAATGTTCGATTAAGATACTTGTAGTGTGTTTTATTTGTGAAAAAGTGTGTGTGTTTTATATCTGAATGGATGATGCATTTGTTGTAAAGATGCTATACGTTGTGCTCGGCTAAGAGTTTTTTGGAGCGTTTAGAATGTACTTTCCTTGTTTGGCAACAAGTGTTTAGATTCTGAATTTTGCTTTACAGGCTTTTATCAAAATTGGTTTAAAATAAGTGTTTAACTTTTACATCATTTTACATCTTATGCACTAAGTTTACAATGTGATACATCAGCTTTTAATCTTTAATTGTTTTGGTTATTCTTTTAGTAGAAAAGGCTTATATGTGCGATTTGGTTGTTATGAAATACTAACGCATTAGGTTTTTGTTTTTGGCAAATTTTGATCTAAAAGCTTATTTTTTGTTTATGTTCTGAGTAGAGAATGTTTCTCCTATGGTATTCTTTATATTAGTTTTTTACATAAATGATTTTATCAGGTATGTAACAAAAACACAAGTTTTTAGCATACTGCATCATTTCCACTATTTAAGTCTTTATGCTATTTCTTCACAATTTTATATTATACACTGTGATGCACAAGGGTTTTACACTGTGATGCACTAGAAATAACCATTATGATGAACTAGTTTTTTACACTATGATGCAGTAATTTTATACTGTTATATCCAGTGCATCACATTGTCTGCATGTACTGCATCACAGTTTTTTATTGAGTGCATCATAGTATAATATGTAACATGTTTCTGTTTGATGACTAGATTTAATTGTGTAATGCACTAGATATAACTAATAATCCGTATAATATATATATATTTTGAAAAATATAACATGGCTGATTTCTAATCCAATATGTGTTGGTTGTAGTTTGTAGTCCTTGTCGGGTTTTCATATTCGCAAATCAAGCATGGTTTAGCACGTTAGAAATGACTCGTGTGCCCTTACAAAACATCAGTTTGGACAAATTGTTGGATGATGATGGAGGAAAGGTGCTCATTCAGTTATCATAGTAAAGAACTCAAACAGAAAAAGAAGAAAGTAATAAGAGGAGGACGTGTAGTGTATGTGGAGAAAATGCCAATATTCCAGAACATGTTCAATGAAATTGCCACCATCGAAGAAATACAAGAAACCAGTAGAGCCAACAAGAGCTGGTCTTAGAGGATCTACTCGTAAACCTTAAAAGCATTATTCCAGTATTTTTTTTAATTCGCAATAAGTATTGTATAGATATTAAAGCACTACTTACAAGATATGTTTTTGGTTCTAAGATGTATAACATTTATTACCAAACATCAATACAATAGTATCTCAGTTTATCGGAAATATGTTCAATATTTTTTTTGTTCATGTATAATAGTTACTGCATTATGTTATTTACTTAGTGTATTATGACGCAGTAAAATATACATTGTGATGCAGTAAAATTTACATTGTGGGGCAGTAAAATATACAATATGATGCAGTAACTATACATTGTGATGCAATAAAGTTTAGATTGTGATGCACTAAACTATACAATGTGGTGCAGTTGAATAACATAGTGATGTAGTAAAGTATTGTTTTGATCCAGCAATATGATAACATTGAGAAGCAGAAGTATGTATATCATTGTGATCTAGTAGTAAATTAACATTGTGATGCAGTAGAGTAACGTAGTGATGCAGTAAAATTATATT